>JAFFST010050947.1:86494-96878 GCA_022414735.1 Noturus placidus | reverse complement strand
TATAAGAGTGTGTGTGTGTGTGTGTGTGTGTGTGTGTGTGTGTGTGTGTGTGTGTGTGTGTGTGTGTGTGTGTGTGTGTGTGTGAGTGTGTGTGTGTGTGTGTGTGTGTGAGTGAGTGAGATGTAGAGAAACAGAATGAGACTGTGGGTGTAAGTGTGTGTGTGTGTGTGTGTGTGTGTGTGTGTGTGTGTGTGTGTGTGTGAGTTAGTGAGTGAGAGAGAGAGAGAGAGGTAGAGAAATGGAATGAGAAGGTGGGTTTAAGTGTGTCTGTGTGTGTGTGTGTGTGTGTGTGTGTGTGTGTGTGTGTGTGAGTTAGTGAGTGAGTGAGTGAGTGAGAGAGAGAGAGAGAGAGAGAGAGATGTAGAGAAATAGAATGAGAAGGTGGGTTTAAGTGTGTGTGTGTGTGAGTGAGTTAGTGAGTGAGTGAGTGAGTGAGAGAGAGAGAGGTAGAGAAATGGAATGAGAAGGTGGGTTTAAGTGTGTGTGTGTGTGTGTGTGTGTGTGAGTGTGAGTGAGTTAGTGAGTGAGTGAGTGAGTGAGTGAGAGAGAGGTAGAGAAATGGAATGAGAAGGTGGGTTTAAGTGTGTCTGTGTGTGTGTGTGTGCGTGCATGTTTTGTCTGTTGAAGATAGGAGGAATAAGGAGGGAAGCCTGATATGAATGAGAAGTTCCTCCTTCAAACCACAAGATGGTGCTAAAGTTAGTTTAAAAAGGTGACCTCTGAATACAGGTACCTCTTCCTGTCCATCTCCAGCCCTGTTCCCTGAATGTGCTTGTTTATTAATGAATTAGACTGTACATTGTAATTAAGTGTTTGTTTGTTTTTTAACATATAGGTTTCTGCACTAGCTACAGTATGAGGAAGCTACACTCATTTAATTGCTCCCTATCTCGAGTCACAGTTGCAGATTTTGCAGTTAGAATACATAATTTTCCATCTTGATCCTCTACATGAATCCATTAATATAGTTAATATAGTCAATAAAAACAGTCACTAAAGAAGAACCAGAGCAGCAGGTCACATTCAAGTTCAGAGTGTCTCTACTTGCAGGTTTAAAAGGGATTAAGAGTTAACCCTCCTACTGAGTAGCTGGGCTTCGTCACTCTCTCCCTCGCTCTCTCCTACCTCACATTGTCGTGCTTCTGGATGTAGATCTTGTGAAACATCATATCCTCCTGCTTGGCATTTATGTCGGCTTTCATCTCCATGGCAACATGGCGGGGAAGCACGGAGAGGAGGAGGCGTTCCTGCGAACGAGGAACGACAGAAACAGAGGAAGGGAAGGGGCGAGTTGGAAATGAGGAAAAGAGGACTTGATTTTATTTTATTCATCCCATCAAGGGTCGTCAATTTCTGACTCAGAACTGAGTGGTGAACATTTTCTCCCTCCTTCTCGCTTGCTCCCCCAGCCATCAGCCCCTGTTATAAGGACTCATCACCAGTGACAACAGTGGCTGTACACTGACGTCACCCGGCTACGTGTGGAATACAGTGGAGTGGCTCAGGGCAGTCTGGAAGATTCTGCTTATCTTCTGCCAGCTCTGGTCTGCAGTGTGTGCCTTCACTATGAGCTTTATATTAAATCATTAGTGCGATGATATAACTGCTCTCTCATCATCTACACTGGCCTTCATCACATTTCTCTGGAAAGAGCCTAATTACAAATGTTAAGACAGTGTATGTAGGATCCTGTCACATTCTTTCTTCCTTACACCATCAGGATTTGGAGAATGCGTTTACATGGACGCTTGACTGGTGAGACATTGCTAATAGGAACATGTCCTCCAAGCTGTGTTACCTGCACCCATCGTCCTCACCTGCTGTTGGTTTTCTCTCTGGGAGTGCAGACGGGCCTGAATGCATTCTCTTGTCTCCTGGAAGGCCTGCCTCTGTGAGCCTTCTGCTGGGTAGTGTGTACACACCCCTACTATATTGGTGCAGGAGAAGATCAGCACGTTGGCCACAAGCTGTGAAACAAAAGGGCGGAAAACACATCGTTATTGATTCATCTGCAGCTTTCTTGAACATTCTTTTCCGTAACGGACTGTAACGTCTTTGTCCAACAGACGTGGATTTGAAATTAGATGTAATCCCTTAATGTCCAGGCTTATTATTCAGTAACTGCTCGGAATTATTCAGTAACTACAAGAACACTGATAGGGAAAAGAACAAAAATACAAAACGTGATTAAGCGAGGACTTTGTCTAGACCGCCCGACAGGTCCTGAGAGTTTAGAACTTCTTTTATGGCTATAACTGATCACAGGTTAGTCTAATCTCATTTCAGATCAGATGTTTGCACGGTGCACATATTCTCTTCCAGAGGAGCTCTGTAACACTCATTTTGGAAGTGAGATCAGTACACAGTAGCGTCTGTTCAGTGTCTGCAGGTTTTAGTTTATTTTAGCTCAAGTTACTAAATCGGTCTCCCTCTCTCTCCCTTTTTGTCTCCATATTCTTCCACTTTCTGTGTCTCTGTATGACAAATAATTAACTGCAATTAAAGCGTTCGTAAAAAAATAAAATAAAAACTCACATGATGTTCATCATGTGATGATGGTGTTTACATGTCTGTAATACACGTCCATAATGCGACTAAAACAGGAGTGCGCCATCTGTCTTAATTCGATTAGAGCTTAATTCGATTATGACCTTAATTAGATTAAGCTAAGTAAAAATTGCTGTTTACATGATAGTTTCTTAATCAAAGTATGGTCTTAATCGGGTTAATAATGGATTATTGCTGTCCATGTAAACACACTGAATGTGTACGTGTGTATTTGTGCAAGGGAATGCAATGACACGTTAGCATTTGGAAATATACGTTGTGGATTGAATGTGTTTGTTATAGATCCGTTAAAATAAGCTTCGAACTGCTGTAGAATATACATATTCTGCTCTGTGAGAAGAGACGCTGTAGATTGTGGTTACAGTTCATTTGCGTGTAAACAATGCGTATGGAGTATCTGATCGTTTGTGCCCTAAAAAAGAAAACTTGCTCTCGCTTTTCACTACACCTAAAAATTAAATTAACACTGACAGTCAGTATGTTTACATGGACAACAATAATCCAATATTAACCCGGTTAAGACGATACTCGGATTAAGAAACTAGCATGTAAACAGCGATTATTGATGACCTTAATCGGACTAAAGTCATACTCGAAGCAAACACAAATGGCATTAAGACATGTGGAGTACTCCTGTTTTAGTCGCATTATCGACGTGTATTACAGACATGTACACACTTTAATCACACTATTAACGTCGTGTGGGAGTTTTCACCACATTTTGCAACAGGACACGTACACACACGGCAGCGCTCAACATTTCGATTGCAAACAAGAGAGCACGGCTTCGTCCGAAACCGCGTACTTACATACTATATATAGTAGGTGAAATACATGTATCTCGGCTACTATATAGACCGTCAGTACGCGGTTTGGGACGCAGCCCACGGCTTCAAGTAGTCGTCTATTAGCATGTATAGCATGACAAATAATTAACTGCACTTAAAGCTTTCATAAATTAAAAAATGAAAAGCCCCAGAACTGTATACGGTACCATAACGAAGACCAACTGTATGTCAATACATGAAATTCTGGAGGAACGTCGGACGGACGGTGATGTAATGACGTGCGCTGTTAATCGATCACTGTTTCAAACGCAGCCTTGCTCTCTTGTTTGCCGTCAAAATGTTGAGCGCTGCCGTGTGTGTACGTGTCCTGGCGTAAAATGCAGTGAAAACTCCCACACGACATTAACAGTGTGATTAAAGTGTTTACATGTCTGTAATACACGTCGATAATGCGACTAAAACAGTTGTACTCCACATGTCTTAACTCGATTTGTGTTTACTTCGAGTATGACTTTAATTGGATTAAAGTCATCAATAATCTCTGTTTATCTGGTAGTTTCTTCATCAGAGTATCGTCTTATTGTTGTCTATGTAAAACGTAGTCAATGTCTCTAAGGCCTTAGTCCCACTGCCTAGGATGAAACAGAAGAAACATTATGTAGTGTAATGTAGTATGGAAAGAGACCATATATAAAGTGCAAAATATTTTTCAGCTACATTTCATTCTGGTTTAAAACTAATACAAATCAGGATCTAGTTCTTATAACAAACCCTAAATATATATGAATTCATGCTTGCAATAGTAATGACTTCACCATTGCACAGCTACAAAATATTAATAATGACTGATATGTATAAATCAATGTATTTACCACAACAATGTATTCAGCATACTTTTTGCCAACATCGATAAAAACTGCAGACTAAAAATAAATCTTGATTACATATTATTATTATTAGAGTTTTTCAAGCTTGTATGTCCAGACACCTTTTTTCTCAGATTCTTTAAAACCCAATACATCGTGTAAGAGCTATTTAATTCTTAATGTAAATTAATTGCTAATGTTTTTTTTTTTCCCACAGCAGTCCAGAAAAATTGTACTGACTGAAAATCCATTTAATTTAGACCAAATTAACTTCCAATTGGGCATTTGATCTCTTGATGCAAGCTGGATTACCCCACTCTCTAGTGCATTATATTCATCTAGAAGACTTGCAGGCCTGTAGTATGAATTGTATACAGAAATGCCTACATGAAAACTCTCTCTCTCACACACACACACACACACACACACACACACACACACACACACACACACAGCACAATGGTTCACATATTACAAAGAACCATTACTGTACTATTTATAACCACCACTTCCTTGGCAGCCCTTATTAGGAAACAGAATGCCTTTGTCGATGAGCAGACCAATAAAAACATTATTATTCAGCAATGACCTATTGAAATACAGAAAAAGTACATAGTTGGGATAGTTAAACCTGTACTATTATCCAGGAATCGAGGTTTCTCATTTTAATTGATGATCAAAATTTAGACATTTTCTCTGCGCCAATTCAAGTTCGCAAAAATCCAGCCATGATTGATCATCACCACACTGATCAGACATACCCAGTGTTGGCTAGGTTACTCATAAAAAAGTACAATTTTACAGAAGTAATTAGTAATCTGTAGTGGATTAATCAGATTACATTACTGATGGCCACATATAAAAAGTGATCAGATTACTAATTATATTACTTTCACGTTACTTTCAAAAACCTATCCAACCTTCAAAAATACACTACAAAGTGAAACTGAGTTCTTTCAGTAATTTTATGATCAGAAAAAGTTGGATTGATCATAACTTGCCTCAGGTGTCAGTGTTTGTATGACTACCAGACTGATCAAATGTAAAACTTTTCTAGGCTAGTTTAGTGTCGCTAGCGAAGGTTAGGCACAGCTAAGCTATCATTATATGGGTTTAGATGCTACAGTGATAGGCAAAGTACCTTATCTTTCCTTATGCGCTGCTCATATCATGTTCAAGTAAACTGGAACTCGAAGACATTTACACACCATGTTTTCCTGATCAGTATGAGAGGATGTTACTGTTTCAGTTTCAACCCCTTTACTGGTGTCAAATGAGCTAGCATTTGGCAGAATTGAGAGTGTCAGCCAATAAGATACGAGTATTTCCACATATTTTCCTGCAAACACTGTCTAATTGGTCTCGCCTCCGTTCACTAAAGATATGAAATTCTTTTACTGATGTTCAGTTATGTAGTGACAAACCGTTCCAAGTGGAGAATTATCCGGGGCTAAAGAAAAATATATATATTTGGCGCAAAAACGTGATTTATTTAAAAAAAAATTAATAATTAAAAAAATTATTTTCTTAACAATAAATTTGTAACGCACGTAACGTCCTTTTATTGACATCAGTAACTAATCGAATTACATCAATTTTAAAATGTAATGCGTTACATTACTGCATTATCAGAAAAAGTAATTCGATTATTTGTTACTTTGTAATGCGTTACACCCAACTCTGGACATATCCGTAATTAGTGGAGGATGAAATGCCATCATTGGTTCTGCTGGACAGAATTGCTTACTCTCAGTAAAGAGCAGTCAATGGGAGTAACTGCACGTTATCTAACTGTACAGGACATCTCAAAATCCTACAGCCTCAGTGGATAGGGAGAAACACCATTGATTCTTTTATTTTATATTCCCGGGATTTGCATCCATAACCAGCCCCGACATCACAGGACACATCCAGGGAAGCCGTCACAGGCTTCACAGCAGTCACAGCAGATCCGGTAACCTGCAGAATAGGGCCATTTCATCAAAATATTTTGGTCAGAAAGTAGGTTTTGTCCCAGATCTGGACTTTATACAAGTATGCCTATCACTAATATTGCCAGTATTTGTCCCAGTTAATCATGTTTGCTTCACCCATCTGCCACATAATATTTGGAATATGCAAGAATACTAGCATCTATGTATGAAAGACAAAAAGTGAGTGAAGCCAATTTCAATATAAAGCCGGAATGCCAAATGCACAAATGATTTCAAATAACACATACATTTATTCATGTGTTTCCAGCAACATAGATCATCTGAATAAAATATTAATTAGTATATGGCTATTTGGATCCCGCTTCATAAGGTCATAAATTAGATTAGAGATGGGGCCAAACTGTGTCTTGTCAATATCTCACTCAAATAATAATGTTTTTAAATCAAGTACCAACACTTGGTGGGGGGTTTTGACATTACATTGATTAAAATGTAAACTACAATGCTATGTAGTGCATTAAATGCAGTGCATGCCATCTGAAATTCAGAAAAGGTGTAAAAGAACATCTCTTTTCATGTGTCGTATAGTAAGATTAAAACGACATCTTCACAATTACAATTTTTTTTAAAAGCCACAGCAATGCGCAGCTTAAGATGACCATCTCGTATAAAACTGAAGTGGAAACTTAGCTTTTCAGTACCAATTCCTCCTCAATTAAATTCTTGCTTCTTGCTGTTTCTATTTTCCTAAATATGGCCCTTAATTAACAGCACCCATTTTTTAAGTCTAATAGCTAATGATAGACTTTCCAGCGGTTAATGAGTGCATTTCTGTTCTGCCACCATTTGATGATCCCTGCTCTAGGATAAAGCCCTGCATTCAGGCTTCAACACAGCAAAGATTAAAGCATGTGAAATAATAGATTTAAACAAGAACAAGTGTGTTTATTGGTAGTGCTCGGACTCCTTCACAAAGTTACAACAGCAGGTAAGGCCCATGAGCAAAGCAAAAAGAACACAATGTTAATGGATGCTCCTTGAGTGCATTACTCAGTGTCCATCCTGGTACAGTGGAAAGCATGGAGGTCAAGATAAGCTTCAGAATCTACTATCCATAATGGATTGCATTAGCAAAATAACAGAAAGCTTCTTTGCTACATACAGCTATTTTAAAAAAAAAATCTGGTGGAATTGTTAAGAGGCCTTTTAAAAACTGAATCTCTTGACCCAGCTGTTCTCAGCTTCTTACCCTTGTAGTGTTATGATTATTAACTTTAACAGTGAGAAAGTGTTTCCAAAGTGACAACTAATCAACCGTTTTATGGTGATGGCTAGTGTTATGACGCATTTGGGAAGTGTGGTCTACGTGAGCAAAGTGATGGGGGGGGGGAAAAGATCTCATGGTAAAAAATTCATTTGGGGCCAAAATATGCGTAACAATATGCAATAATAAAACGACTTCTTTTAAAAGTCCATGTATTTAAGGTTACAGTAGCCATAAACCTATTTGGTTACATTTCTTCCTTTGTTTTATGGGACTTCAAATATGGAAATAGAGGAATGTCTCTTTAAGAGAATGCCTTTATGATTCCCACAAATCATAGGCATTTGATTGGTCAGGTTAATTGTTAACCATCTGGGGATCAAACCAGATTTGTGTCAGATTGCCTGGGTGCACAGTGGATATGTTCGAGACGACACCTAGGCAGGGCTGGACAGGGACGATAGTTCAGGCCAGTACTCTGTAACTGTAGTATGCTTCAGTAATAATAATGGATGTAGCAAATATTAAGCACAGTATTCTACGAAACGGGACGTTTCACACAAAAGTCCTTCAGCAGCTGGGCAAGTCAAGCGCTTCTAAAGCTAAATGAAGGTGAACCAGTTCATATTGATAAATATAGAAAACATAAAAAGCTAGAACATTTAAAACATTTTGGAATGCAAGGTTAAAAATGTATCATATGTACATCAATTATCCTCACTGGCTATATAATTGAAGCAATTGCCATTAAGAGTTCACCCAGTACACGTTTAACGTTATACGCGTTCTCTTTTCAGGGCATGCATAAAATAAATAAAAATATACTAATAAATAAATAAATAAATAAATAAATAAATGAAAACACACCACACTCACTAATCATATTCCATCAAGTATAATATGTCTGAGAACTTTGCGATTAGAAATGTAATTATTACCCTAGGCATCTTTCTCCATAGGTAAGCACCAGTTCGACTAGTAAACACATTTTGCGGTGATGTATTGATGCAAAACAGAAGTGTGAACAAACACAGACAGACACTGCAGTCACTCTAACACACTCCCATCAAACAGCATGGCAGGCCGAGTGAGCAGGTTGTGTTTGCAGAAGCTTTGAGCTTCAGTGCTGTCTCCAGCTTTTATGGAGAGAAACATGGGAACAAGTGTGAAGTGTTAAGAATGATTAATACGTTTCACTATTTGAGTGAAACGTTTTATTTTCTCGCTCTACATCTTTTCGAAGCCTCTTACACGTGATTCAATGTTTCTGATGTAAACCTGCCATGCACACATAACTTATGATTCTAGCTTTTTGTAAGATGGTCATGTGATATATTCTAAAGGAGGTTGGCAAGAGGGTGCTCTTATGATCAAGAAGATACTGAGCTTTAATCCCTAAGCTTCATAAATCAAGTGTGCACTAATATGTATTAAACTAAAAAACTGATTTCGGGAAACAGACCAGGTCTAAATTCAGGTTTATTAAATCAGACTTGTGTTTTATACTGCTAGAGAGAACGTTCAAGTTCTCGTATATTCACACCACCCCTGGACGGACATTTGTGTAACACACGATGGTGCCGATTGTACTGGCATCCTAAATGTCACGTCCTGAGTCACACCTTTGAAGAGGATTGCTAGCCCTACGCCTGACACAAAGAAGAAAAAGCATTTTCAATATTTCATCTTCCACTTCAAAAAAAAAAAAAAAAAAAATTCCAAATATAGTTACTATAAACACCAACCAGATGGGCCTCTGAGCTTTCGTGCTTTTTGATGTCAGTAGTAGGTTCTTGAATCCAATTTCCTACTTGGTATTTTAACGCAAATAAGAAACAACTCTACTGATACATCGGCATCGAGTAAAACATCAGTAACGTAAATGTAGATAGACACAGCAAAGCAGTATGCCTAGACCCATATCTAAGTAATAAAAATTTTATGGATTCTCACTCACCCATTCACACACACATGCAAGGCTCTAGACTGCCATCGGGAGCAACTTGGGGTTCAGTGACTTGCCCAAGGACACTTCGGTATTTGGAAAAATGTAGGCCGGGAATTGAACCTCCAACCCTACGATTAGTGGATAATCCGTTCTACCACCTGAGCCACAGACGGTAGAGCATGCAGCAAAGAATTCAGCATGAAATAGGAAATGGTATGTGTAAAAGAGAGCATGGAAGTCCATTCATTTATTTTAGTATACAGCCAAGACTAATGCTGTTAGCTGCATTATGAACAGAAATTAGTGCAATAAAATTATGCAAAACACCACCACGGGGTTTCTTTTTGACCTCTGCTGTAATGTCCAAGACAATGAAGGGGTAGAATCCATGTCTTTTCAGATGACCTTCAATAAACCAGAACAGCAAGAACCACTAACCTTGGAATACTACTAATGCAGTGTACATCTACTGGAATTGTACACAATGTTAACTGTAAAGCAAAGTCAGTGTGGCAGTTATGTAATCAGTAATCACTGTTAATGTACCAGAAAATACACATAGTATGTGGCATGTGCTATGAATTCAGGTTGAAATTCATGATATAAATAAATAAATATCCATCCATCTTCAACCGCTTACTCCTTTTCAGAGTCACGGGGGAACCTGGAGCCTATCCCAGGAGGCACCGGGCACAAGGCGGGGTACACCCTGGACAGGGTGCCAGTCCATCGCAGGGCACAATCACATAGACACTCACACACCCATCCATACACTACGGACACTTTAGACACGCCAATCAGCCTACCATGCATGTCTTTGGACTGGGGGAGGAAACCGGAGTACCCGGAGGAAACCCTGACACACGAGGAGACTCGTATGTGGGGACTCAAATATATATATATATATATATATACACACACACACACACACACACACACACACACACACAGTGCCTTGCGAAAGTATTCGGCCCCTTTGAACTGTTCGACCTTTTGCCACATTTCAGGCTTCACAC
>JAFFST010050947.1:66842-85335 GCA_022414735.1 Noturus placidus | reverse complement strand
TAGGTCAACATTGGATCATTCAGAGATCCTCAATGAACTTCCGGAGAGAGTTTGCTGCACTGAAAGTAAAGGGGCTGAATAATTTTGCACGCCCAATTTTTCAGTTTTTTATTTGTTGAAAAAGTTTGAAATATCCAATAAATTTCGTTCCACTTCATGATTGTGTCCCACCTGTTGTTGATTCTTCACAAAAAATTACAGTTTTATATCTTTATGTTTGAGGCTTGAAATGTGACAAAAAACCGAACAGTTCAAGGGGGCCGAATACTTCGCAAGGCACTCTGTGTTTGTGTGTGTGTGTATTATATATATATATATATATATATATATATATATATATATAATATGTTTATATAAATTTTGTTATATAATTTAATTAGATTTATTAGAGTAGGGATGTACCGATCTGATACTAGCCTGAAATGACAGACCGGTATTTGACCGGATTTCATGTGTTTTCAAATTCATCGAATTACCTTACGCTGTGAACATGTTATACAGTCGAACACAACGGATCGTTGTCCAGCTCACTAGGGAAATCAGAGCGTTATCTGATCAGATGGTAAAATGGTCTGCACTTATATAGCAGAACTGCCATGCAAGGTGCTAGCTTGCCATTGGGAGCAACTTGGGGTTCAGTGTCTTGCCCAAGGACACTTCAGTATGTGGAGTCATGTGGGCCGGGAATCGAACTGGTAGAGCGGGACAACCCGCTCTACCACCTGAGCCACAACTGCCTGAGGTAGGAGCTTGATTCTGACAATGACCACACAAATTACAGACCAGATCATATAAGCTATTGTATTGTTCCTTCACGCATTGGGATGGGAATCCCAAAGCTCCCAACAAAAATGTTTTCAAATTGCAGCCACAGACGTAGCATCCCCGTGCTCCTCAGATGAGGAAAGAGAGAGAAAATCAGTTCCCAGGCTACAAGTTATTGTCAGAAAAAAGTGAAAAAGTGGACACTGTTTCTCTAATAATAATCGCCAAGCAGGTTTTCATCCTCTGCTTCAAGGATTTAGCCCTGGAGTCAGTCTTTTGTTAGTGGGATCCAAATAACTTTACAAACTTATTGATCCCAACCTGTTTGAAGCCATGGAATACCAAATGGCTCCTAAAAGTATGAAATACACTCTTTGCAGCCAATAACAGATGGCAGGAGATGACAGGAATCTATTGCCAGCTTTGGAGAATAGGTTACCTGTAGCTCTGACCCTAGTCACAAGCTGTTATGCACATAGCTCCAACGTGCATATGAATTATAATGATGGTTCTAGGATAATAATATTGATATCAAATACTACTCTGAAGGTCTCAAGAAGTTGAGCCTCAGGAAAGTCACAAAATATTTACACCAATCGCCTAAAAAGGTCGCAGGAAACAACAAATACAGTATCTTTCTACAGTTTCTAAATGCAATACTTATAATTCATGCTTCATTAAAATTGGGTAGTAACATAAACCTAATCTAAATGGCTTCTTTGCCATAGATCAGCCATAGTTTCACAGATGAGATTATTTCAGTCCCTTACCTGATGTAACCCCCTTCTTAATCTGTTTCATTCTGGCCACTCCTGGCTCACTTCTGTCTCTGTATCTACCCGTGTAAATTAAATGCATAGCATAATCACTGGCCTCTCTGCATGCTTGCAATCTCATCTGCAGTGTAACAGGTGTGTGTGTGCACGTATTTATGTGCTACACATTCCATCAGCGCTCATCCTCATACAGATATGATACAACCTCCAACAAATTAATGGTGGCTCAGTTCTGACCTCAACCCCAACGACATACCTGATATTTCAGTCTGCGACATGGAGAAAAATCTCTTGCAGGTCCGCTTCTGTCATCAGTGTTCAACCCAGCACAACCGTTGTTCAATCCTAAATGGAGTGCATATTTCATAATAACAATATACACTGTTGCTAGGAGACAATAACCACCATTCCTCCATTAAATTGTGATGTGAAGCGCTAATGAATGCCACTACCTTCAACCACCTTTCTAATAGTTAGTCTATTAAAATCATCATCTTATTATAGTAAAGTGGGGGCTGTTTATTATTATAATTTTTTTCCCCCCTTTTTTATTTTTTAATCTGATCATCGTGGCTTCAAAGGTCCAGCCTGGGCTGACTTTGTTACTGCTATTAGAATAATATAACTTAAGAATAAGTACATCCATTCATCCATCAATCCATCTTCTACCGCTTACTCCTTTTCAGGGTCACGGGGAACCTGGAGCCTATCCCATGGAGCATCGGGCACAAGGCGGGGTACACCCTGGACAGGGTGCCAGTCCATCCAAGGGCACAAATCACATACACACACACACCCATTCATTCACTATGGACACTTTGGACAAGCCTACCATGTATGTCTATGATCTGGGGGAGGAAACTGGAGTACCCGGAGGAAACCCCCGCAGCATGGGGAGAACATGCAAACTCCGCACACACAGGGCCCCGGCAGGATTCAAACCCCGGACCCTGGAGGTGTGAGGCGAACATACTAACTAAGCCACTGCGCGCACAGAATAAATACAAATGAATAATATTTTCAAGCAAAATCCATTAAAGATTAGCCTCTCTATTGTCTATTTCAGGATGGATGCCGGTGGTTATTTTCAGACGATAGTAACTTATTAAGAATACCCATTATAAAATTGTAGCCCCATTGAATCCTAAAAGTACAATTTTGTCAGATATAAGGGCTAACTTATTTCACTGGGAAGAATGCTCACAGCAAAGTAACTTCATTTAGCTTGATAAATTACCTTTTTATTTTTTAAACAAACATTTTTTTAATAAAGTGTATATAAAAGGGATAATTTGTTGATTTCACTGGACAACAGAGGTTTTGCTTCTTGGACACTCTTGGGTCTATCTTAATAGATTTTTCCCTGCTGATCACGAAAATCACCTTCAAATTAACCTATCATGTACTGTTTGCGATTTCTTGTCATATTGTAAGTCTATATATTATTTCGCTCACATTATACGATGCCTTTTGTAGCTCAGGCATGTCCAAGGAATCTACTCAGATTATAGATCTTTTCTGCCTGAAAAGGCTATAAAAGAAGCATGCATACGCAGATGATAGCCTACATTGATATCAGTTTGTATGTATTTTTTTGCTACTGTTTCAAATCATAGCATTGTTTAATGCAAGTTGATCCTGATTTTGAACCACATGTCTGGTGAACCTCATCTAATAACACAGTCCGAATTAAACGACCTGGTGAGGGACTTAGGTTTGTCAAAAGCAAAAGCAGAACTACTGGGTTCAAGACTGCAAGGATGGTGTTTGCGGTCAAAAGATATAAAAATTTCTGTCTTTCGAAGCCGCCAAGATGATTTAACAAAGCTTTTTACACAGGCTGACAACCTCGTTTTCTGTACTGACATTGAAGGGTTGTTCACATCTTTGGGTTGCGAGTATGACCCACAAGAATGGCGTCTCTTTATTGATTCATCAGTGTTAAGCCTCAAGGCTGTCTTGTTACACAATGGCAATGTCCACCCTTCAATACCTGTTGGCTATGGTGCACACATGAAAGAAACATATGAAAACATGGAACTGTTGTTGAAGCACATCCAGTACACCAAGTACAACTGGAACTTCTGTGGAGATCTAAAGGTAGTGGCTCTGCTACTTGGAATGCAGCTCGGATATACCAAGTACTGTTGTTTCATTTGCGAATGGGACAGCCGTGATAAAGCGTCACATTACATTAAAAAGGACTGGCCACTCCTTAAGACTTCGGTTCCAGGACAGAAAAACGTGGCACATGTACCACTTGTTGATCCGACAAAGATATTTTTACCTCCTCTTCACATAAAACTGTGACTAATGAAAAATTTCGTGAAAGCGATGAACAAGGAAGGTGAATGTTTTCGTTATTTGAGACAAATGTTTCCAAGAATAACTGATGCCAAGATTAAAGAAGGCATTTTCATTGGGCCACAGATCAGACACATAATCTATGACAAGCGGTTCGAAGATCTGTTAGTTGGGCCAGAGAAAATCGCCTGCAAAGCATTCAAGGATGTCGTTGAGAATTTTCTTGGCAAAACACAGCGCACCAAACTACATTAAGCTGATTGACAAATTTCTTAAAGCATACAAAACCATGAAGTGCAACATGTCACTGAAGATTCATTTCCTGTTCACACTTGGACTTCTTCCCAACAAATCTTTGAGAAGTCAGTGACGAACATGGTGAAAGGTTTCACCAGGACATTGCCACAATGGAAAAACAGTATCAGGGCAACTGGACTCCATCAATGCTGGATAATTATTGTTGGACACTGCACCGAGATGGACCGGACACTAAGTACAAATGAAAATCAGGAGCAAAACACTTTTAGCCCCATTAAAATTATGCAGCGTGTCAGAAACTTTATGCAATTGAACACGTTGTAGTCAATGAAACTTAATTTCATGTTTCTCAAAATTCTTACATGATACAGTCAATGTGAAACTATATTTGTGTTCACTTTGAAGAGGGCTATCATAATCACCAAAAACTTTTCAGGAAGCAAAACTTTTCTAAAAATTCCAGTGTCCAGTGTTTCTTATGATTGGGCTGAAAATTTGACTGTTATATTGTCTTGGCATACTCCACTCCACAAATTCACTGAAATCTTGAGTGCTAGCTCATGCTAGACAGTGGCAATACTTGTATTTCTATCTTTTTAGTGCTCCAGTTATCCAGATCTGTATTAAAATTGTAATCAAAAGTAGACATGGCCTAACAAGTCACCACCTTGAATATTGATATACTATGTACAGTATGTATTCTTTAGGAGCAATAGTACAAAAGTGTAGAAGGCCTGAGAGCACATCCAAATCTGTTTGACCATGTGAATTGTTTAGGAACAATTTAGCCACAAAGCAACAAAAACTAGGAAGAAAAAAAAAAAAAAAGACGACACAATCTGCTAAAGATCATAAGAAAGACGCGCACTCCACATGCTGGCTTTACAATACCGTTACTGAGACTAACCAGATCTTATTTCATGCTTGGTATACATGTTTGTATACATGTTTGTTTTGGCAAATCTGACCTGATATTCCAAACTTTCCATGATAAATAAGACTTTTTCCTCTCTGTTGGCTCCAGCACTTGCTAGATGTGGTCACACCACAATAGTAAGGTGGTCACTAGACACAAATATTATTAGAAGTTGCAGAATATCGAAGACAAAACAGTCTCACTCTGGAACGAGAGGCATGTTCACCAGTGATGCATAACAAAGACACTCTGTCTTTTCTAGAACTTCTCCAGCGAAGCAACCTTCGACTAAAATGTGTGAAGGTCCAGTTATATAAAAGGCCCACATAAGCAACTAAAGAGACCTGAATGGTAACAACAGTAACCTTTAAATTCTTAAAAAGTTATTGATTAGGTCATGGCTATAAATAAGACACATGAATCGGAAGTGGTTGTGTTATGAATCACTATAACAGTTAAGACACACGTTTTGAATTTTATGTGGAGAATAAACACGTACTCATCCATAGACATTTTGTTTTTGTCATCAACTTTTAAGCAAGTCATGTAGTCAGTTCACTAATCATACCAGAGAGGGTAAATTATCATTATTTATTTATTTATTTATTTTTTAAGCTACAAATGGTCAGTTAAAACATTCCCCTTTCTGCCTTAATGCCGCTAATCATGTAGCTAGTCTCTGGCCTGACGAGCTGTATTCAGCTAAATAATTTACATAAATGTGTGTGATTGATTAAAACAGAGGAATTACAGAAACTTATCTGGGTTCGTGTTTTGAAAACTACAGATGTTGAACCGGTTCTTTTCCACATGTTTCCAACATTTCTGTATTTGATTTTCAAATACTCATGTCGAACCATTGAAATGCTTTCCAGGGTTGACAACTGGACTTCAGTCCACTGCTAGATGACCCTGTAATGACGTACCAAGCTTTGTGACACTGTTCATGACAGAAAATATAACTGAACATCACAAAACAGTTATTACTTTATAAACCACCTCTCCAGATGAGTAATTTCAGCAGAAAAGGAAAGAGCATCACTGTCCACCACACCGCATTGGAAGCTTCCACCGATTGCATGCTATATATAGGATATTTGAACAACAACAGGAAAAGGCACAGGGATAACCCAGTTATCCTGCCCTGTTTATATTTACTTATCCTTTCTCTATCCTTCTTTATCGTACTCAGTAGCCGCCTCTGTGCTGTGTAAAAGTTTGTGTAATGATGCAGACTGGAGTGGCACATGGCTGCAGTCCTGTGAGACTCAGCTGGGCTCATGGTTATGTAAGAGCAGGCCAAAGTGCAACACATCCCACAGATGCACAACTGAGGGCATTGAAGCTCTGGCATACCTTCATACCCCCTTTACTAACCGCAGACTGTTTTGCATTGAACATGGATGAGAGGGGGCTTTTACAGCCATTTTAAATGTAAATGTGAGGACATGGGAATAATGGCCACACTTTGTATTTGCTAGTAGCTTGATTCATGGGATAACATGCCCAGACACAATCTAGCTAGTCCCTAATTAATTCCACTAGATTTAGAGGATGGATGAATATAAAACAGAATTTGAGAGAGGAAAGAACAAAAAGTTCTCCACAAACAAAATGTCTACAGGCTGGTCACATGAAACTTTTCTTTGCTAGCCTTCTAGGCATCAGTTTAAGAAACATTCAGTTGGCAAACCATCACTGGTTCACACCAGAGGGCCACCAGGGTCAGAAAATTGTTGTACACATTAGAACACAGGCTGTGTTCTAATGAAATGAGGCACATTACTAAGGCACAGTAGTAAAGCCACTGGGTTGTATAACCAGCCCAAAGCATTTTATTGGAAAGTAGATTTTTGTTTATTTATTTATTTATTTATTTATTTTACAAATTATAAAAAGAGCATAAAAGCATGTTAAAGTCTACTCTAAAGCTCTCAAACAATTTGAAGCAAGTGACCCTGTTCAGTGTAAACAAAAATGTACAAACCCCATTATGATTGCAGCACTATTATAATCCAGCCATACAAACATTAAAGTTACTCACCCAGTATTTGCTTTTATATTTGTATTGTATTTACCAGACCTATGAATTGGATCTTTTTATACCTGAACATTCAAAACAAATAATCCAAGCTTGTTACACTCAAGCTCACAATATTTATTAATTCAATCAATTATCTTCATCTTGGCCTTGGATCCAGAGGCTTGGGTCTTGGGATCACTGGGTGGAGGCTGGGAATACTCTTTGCAGAGCACCATGCAAACACTCACTCATTCACACCTAGGGGTACTTTAGGATAAAGTACGGGAATCCTCTTTGGGAGGTGGGATGAAATCGAAGAACCACACAGGAAACCCAAGAGACATTGGGAGAACATTCAAAAAATTCCACAAAGACAGTAACTCAAGTGCTGGATTGAACCATGGACCCTTATGCTTCTTTAGTTATTGAGCTTTTGATTAGAAAATGCACAAGCACATATCTGAAAAGAATACATGTATAATAAATTAAAATTCCTGATGACCAGTCAATTGGTCTTAGAACATAAACAACTGAAAAATCTCTATATGTTAATAGTGATCTTCACAATTATCAGATCATATTAAAAAATAATAATAATAATACAATCAATCATAGACCCCCTGCCTATATCTTATTGACCCCACTTTGAGAACCACTGCTGTAAGAAAATGAATAAATCTTTATTTCAGAAGGACAGTTCAAACTTTCATCCAAGTTTTTCACCAGAGTAGATAATGAGATGCCTTTGTCATGAGACAGCCATAAAGAGAACAAACAAGGGTTGGTTTCGTTTGTTTGTTGTTTGTTTTATGGGCTAATAAACATAAGGTTCGCATTAGAGATGGCACTGGTCTGATACGTAGGATCAGTATCAGACCATTTACATATAAAGAGACTTTAGTTAAAGATATCTTTTTGATTTTACTATAATTATTTACTATATTCATACTTATATTCATTATATTGTAAGTGACTGCTGTGAAATGCATCAGTTGAAAAAAAAAAGAAAGAAAAAAAATAAAGCTTAGTAGTTTTTAAAGAAAAGTCTTTTGAATGAGTATCGTCATCAGCTCCACTTGCGTGTTGGTATTGGGGAAAAAAGCGGTATCATGCCATCTCTAGTTTAAATACTTCAGGGCCTCAGTGGTATACCACCAGGGAGGTGTACAGGGTAATTGTTAAAAACACTGGATGAGTAACGATTGGATCACACAGCAGTTAAGAATAACAGTGATGTATGTGTAGCCATGTTCACTGCTGGTTTATGAGCTTTTGATTTACTCCATCTACCCTAGGAATGGTTTTATTTAAATCATTGCATTAGTGATTCTTTATTGATTCTATTCATTCATTGCTTTTTGGGGTTGAATTTTGGCTACAGTCTCTCTTTTCACATCACTTTTTTTTTCCATTTTCTATTACGAGTCCCACAGTGAAAAGCTTTCTATAAGTGCTTCCCTTTTTTTAAGCTTTTATGTATTCTGGAGAATTGTTAGCCTCTCCCAGAAGCCTGCAGCAGTTTGGGGAGGGGGAAAAAAATAAACAAAACCCAAAAAACCTCCCCAAAAGACCATTACATGCCACAAACAGTCCCCACCGAAAGTATTGGAAAGGCTTCTTTTGTTTTTGAGATCAAGTGATGAATATCAGATGATAGACAAGGACTGTATCTTTAATTTCTTGATATTTACATTTGAACAACTTGGAACATCTTTTGTTGAACCCACCCATTTTTCAAGGGATCAAAAATATTGGAACACGAGTTCTATGGACTGATGATAGGGCGGCTTTGGCTCAGTCGGTAGAGTGGGTTGTCCACTAATCCACTAATCGTAGGGTTGGTGGTTCGAATCCCGGCCCGGGTGATCCCATGCCGAAGTGTCCTTGGGCAAGACACTGAACCCTAAGTTGCCCCCGATGGCAAGCTAGCACCTTGCATGGCAGCTCTGCTACCACTGGTGTGTGAGTGTGCTCTCATTTGTAAGTCGCTTTGAATAAAAATGAATAAATGAATAAATGCAAATGTAAATGATGAGATCAAGATTAACCTCTACCAATGTATCAAAGAGTGGAGAAAGAAAGGGTCTGCTCATGATTTAAAACATACGAGCTCATCAGTCAAGCATGGTGGAGGTACAGTAGTGTCATGGCTTGGGCTTGCATGGCTGCTTCTGTAACTGGCTCACTACTCTTTATTGATTATGTAACTCATGATGGTAGCAGGAGAATGAATTCAGAAGTCTACAGAAACATTCTGTCTGCCAATTTACAGAGATTATGCATCCAATCTAATTGGGAGGAATTTCATCATGAAGCAAGACAGTGACTCAAAACACAATGTCAACACAACAAATGACTTCATCTGAGGAAAAAAAGGGGATGGTTTTAGTCTGGTTTTAGACGAGCCAAGGGAATCACCAGACCTTAACACAACTGAGCATGCATTTCACCTCCTCAAGAGGTGATTGAAGGGAGAAACAACAGCTCAAAGAAGCTGCAGTACAAGACTAGAAAAGCATCAGCATGCAAGAAGAAAGAAAGTTTGGTGATGTGAGTGGATCTCCAGCTTGAGATTTATTTTATTGCCAGCAAAGGATATGCAAGCAAATATTAAGTGTTAAAGTATTAAAAAAATTTTTGGTCTGCCACCAACGGTGCCATGTTCCAGGTTGTTTACCACATCTAGATGTAATTATGAAATGACAGCTGAAATTCTAGTCCATCATCTCATGTTCATCTTTTGATCTCAAACCCAAATGTCTTCAGGTGTACAACAAAAATAACTGAATTGGCTTTGCCTTACCAATACTTTCAAAGGGGACTGTACGTGCTTAACGGTTGTAATCAGCAGGATAGCAGTGTTGTGGTTATACTGCATGCATAGCAGCTAAATCAAATGGAGCAGCTGCTTTTCACATACTGGATAGGATGACATTAAAATAATAGATAATCTACAAACATGATCCCACAGTCTGTATTGGAGTGATGGGGAAAATAGGTGAGGGGATCTGATGTATAGCTTCAACAGGTCATTGGTTTCATAATAACAACAACAATGAGATAGGCTCTTAGATTATACAGTATAATCAGACAATAGAGTCACTATGACCAGAAATCTTCTAAGTTTATAATAAAAGCCAACAGCGCCTGACTGAATTTCAAATGTCCAGGTCTCTGGGTCCTGTGGTGGACCAATATAAAAATCATAGTGATGTTCTAGTGATAGCCATATCTATGAAATTCCCCAATTAAGAGGTCAGGCTGCCATCTCTGGCTCACTGAAAAGCCAGTGAACAGTCAAAGACAGTGAGCAGAAATGAACCTCATCTGGTTCCTGGACATCAAAGCAGCTGCTACACACGCAACAAAATGCCTCCCTGTCGCATACTGATTCTTTGTTGTATCCCAGTATTACAACTTATATTATTACCATCAATATCTAAACCTTGTGTGATGGAGCTCCTGTAAAAAAATGAAATAAAATAAAGATGGGAGAACAACAATAATAATGCACAAAAGAACTCCATCTCTAGTGGCTTGGGATCAGGGATGTAATAAGGTTTTTATGCTCCAAAAGATCATGCCCCAGTCAAATGGGATATCTTGCTGGAATGAAACGTAATTGTTTCTGGTTCCCTCAAATATTTGCTTTGGACACTACTAACTGCATGTACATATCCTGTATTCGGAGTTTGTTAAGTTCTGTACAGTAAAAGGGCATACACTGAGTCAAAAGTTTAAACAAAATTTTGATATTTTAGCAGTTTAACTGTTTTATTTGATCTAGAAGATAGATCTAGAAGGTAGAAGATATTATTACCAGTGATGCACCGAATGTTCGGCAAGTGAAAATGCCGAATAAATGTGACCGATCAATGACGTAAGGGAGTAGAGTACTGAAGCAGGTAAAGACGTATTTATTTAAGGGAAGGTAGACAGGCATAAACGGGGCAAAGCAGGGATCAAAGTCAGGGTCACAGAAAACAGGGTCACAACACAAAACAAGAAACATGAACTAGTTCTATGGACTGGGAGCGGAAAATTAATCTATCAAGGAACATAACGGAAATTAAGCGGAAACTAAATCTATTAAGGAACATAACATTAACTATATATCTAAGTCTACTACATCTACTGTAATACTCCGCGAGGTGTACAGGAACGCGAGCGGTATATATCCCCAATATAATCAGCTGTATAGAACCCAATAGAACCATTTACTGCACTCTTGTCAATTCACTTTTTATGCACTTTTTTGTTGTAGACTACAGAGTGTTCCATTCTTTCAGCAGTCAGTTATAGGCCTAAAATAGGGCTTTTCAAGGGGCTCAAAGATGACCACATCAAAATATTTTTATTTTACTCATTCATTTATTTAAAGTTATATTGCACCTTGTTGGTAGCCTATGCCTGCTGGAGTGAAAAAAAAATGTTCAGTGTTAAATATTTTTAAATTGTGCTTTTTACTATTTTGCCTTGCTTTTCAAAGAAGAAAAATAATTACAAAAACTACATTTTGACTATTTAATTTATGCAATGGTGAAAAAAATGGAAAAATAAATGGAAAACACACACAAAAAAAAAAAACGTGTTCTGTATTCAGCCAAGATTTTCATTATATTCGGTTTCGGCCAAGAATTTTCATTTCGGTGCATCCCTAATTATTACTAATAAATTGTTTAACTGATTTACCCTCTGAGTGTACCTGCTTTTAATAAAAACACTTATTAAGTCGCATTAGAATCTGAGAGTGACCAGTTAAGTTTCATGAATATGTAGGTTTAATTTAATTGCTATTCTGCATCATTTCTCTGGTCTGTGGCAAAAACAGTGATTACTCTAATAACATAAGAAGTTCCCGGTGTCAGTGTAAATCTTCTCTTTGGAAAATGAATGCATTATATTTCCTGCAAACTGATACAGCTACAGTCAATATTTTATTCATGAAAACAGTTATTCAGCACGACCCTTACCTGTGTTATGGAAGCACAATTTGGTCCTTATTCAAATTCAAGTTGAAAAAGCTCCTTTAATTATATATTGACACTCATGAACGAAATAAATCAAAAGTAATTTTCAAGTACACCAGCTGCCATCTAACATGATAATTCATTTTCAGAGTGTTAACAGGCATGGGTCTGCTATATTAAAACATAACAGCAAAGCCTCTTTTTGCCATTTTCAAAATGTTTTCAAAAACAAATTCCCATCATTCTGGTTACTGCCATGTTGTCCAGTTCTCCACTTGAATCCATGGATGCGTGAAGCAATCACAATGGCAGGGGAAGCCAGCCTGAAATTCTGTTTTCATGGCAACCGCTGATCTGAAGTCGGAGATAAATAGCAAGCTATTTCTGGGCATAAGTACTTAATGGCTTTTCATAATTCACGTGTTTCATCCTTTAATTCCTAATGGATTACACTCACAATGGGACAAGCATAAAAGACACTGGGCTGTATTGTTTCAGCTTTCGGATTGCCTGTTACAGAGTTCAGGCAAAGCTGCTAATATGGACAAGCACTAACGAGGTACACCACTAATCCTTGGCACAAGTATTTCTCCTGTAAACAAATGCCTTTTATAGCAAGTGTTCATTTCACCTACCACACACGGGTGTCACACTAGTGACACTCCAAATTTATCATTCATAACAAGCCGCACTGGGAATCAGCGGCATACCAGCTGATGAGGAAATGTACTAATACAAATGTACTACACACCAGCGGAGGCATTTAATCATTTATGGCAAGTAAAGACAACCAATCTTGCCATGTTTATTAACATTAATGAACCTATGAAATAATGATTAAAATAGCATGCTAGTAATAAAGAAAAAAAATTGTTTTATTATAAAACCAGAACGTCCCTTCTTTTTCCTCTTCCTGTGCGAATGAGTCTGCACTTTATCGTCTCTCAACTCAATATCCAAATATTCAGAGAGGGGCTGGCTGGCTGGCTAGTAGCTTTCAAACCGAAACAGGAAATGCATGCGTCTTCTGTTTCTCGGCAAAGCCAAAAAATGTGATTATTTGATATCTGCGGTGGTTAAACCAGGAATCATAATGATGACTTTTTGGCCTTTTATAAACATCATTATAACACAATTACTGCACAGTATAGTCCCACTGTATGTATCTTATATAAACCTTCCACGAATAAGCATTTGGAATGGTCGTAAAATATTTCAGGGGGGTTCAAATTCAAAAATATCACCCCGGAGCTACACCTATGTTGGGAATGTAATGAGTGTGAATGTTTGAAATCCCACTGTAGATTAGATTATTCCTCTGTAGATTTATGGAGGACACAGAGTCTAGTAATATGTACAAAATGGAAAAAATGTATACAGAAGTTCCATGTATAAAATGTTATAGTACTTGTTGTAGATGTGTATATGAAACAGAAAAAAAAATCTGAACTGAAATAGAGCCATGGCCTGATTTCCTGCAGACACTCTTGGCCGGTCTCAGGACCCCTGCTTTAAAGAGTGGAAATTTGGCACAGGCAAATCATAAACATATGTTGGTCTTATTAATAAAGCGCATTTACAATGCTTGAGTGCCCGGCCTGCTTTACTGCTTTATGTTTGCTGCTCATCCAAATGCCTTCTCACGTATTGTATTTACTTATTACAAAACCTAACTAAAGTGAAAACCACTGGCAGGAGGACAGTGGACGAAGCAAACTACAAGCATGGAGAAGGCAGGACTGGTGAGGGGTGGCGAAGGACAAACTCCCAGATTGGTCAAAATGACAATGTTTCTTCTTCTCCTCACTGATTCTGTGTGAACTCAGATTTGGACAATAATAATTAGATGTGTGGGTGGTAAAACATGGCTTTCTTGACTATATTGTACCTCACTTTGATCACTGAGCTGCTTGCATTTAAGGGTAAGCTTAAAATCCAAACTAAAGTGCCATAGCTTTCTCAGGTTCCATGTCCTAAATGAGTAGTTTGTTTATAACCTACTAGTAAACTAATGGCCATGCAGTTGAGTTGTGTGACAGCTTTAATTGCAGCTACTAAAAGTGGTTTACCTTGTGTGTGACTGAATATGACCAAGTATGACTGAATGTTCTCATCAAACAAAACACATTCAGAATCCCTCTTAGCAAAGTTTTTGTACTGCTATTTCTCAGCATGAATACTTGAGAAACCCAATTCTGCAGACCGATCTGAGAGCTCTGTTTCTGCCCTGAATCAAAAACATAATGACAACCTCTACATACTGTATACGGAGCTGTTCTTAATGGCTACTGAGCTTTACCTGAGGAACAATCTGTAATTTTTTAGAACCATTGAAGTGCATCTTAACCAACAGTTTTTATGACTAAAAGAGGTCTCTGGCTCTCACATACATATGTATGAGCAAAAACATGCACACACACAAATCCCCCATGCAGAGCAAAGCAAGTCTGCAAATCATCTTCACAGCCAAAATGGAACAAGCTCAGCTGCTCAAAATATATAATGAATTATACAAATACCACTAGAGCATGAGTGTTTGCTAATGCTCACACCATTTAGACCAAATAAACAAATTGTGACAAATCTAAATGTATATAAATGTTCCCCTTACTTTAAAAGCATGTGACATCAATTCACACCAAATTTGTATTACAGAGCCCTTTAGCACAGCCTTAAAATAAAAAGGGGACTTTCACATAGGGAAGTTTTTGCATAAACTGCCACTAACAAACAATTCATCATGACTATAGGGGGTAGCACTGCGGCCTCACAGCTCAGAGTGCCCAGTTCAATCCTGAGCAGTGGTGGCTGGTCAATAGGGGGCGCTGGGGTGACGACCTTTCAAGTTATCCAGAGAAGAAGTCTACTTAGACAAGTTAGACCCAAGTTAAATATATATTGAAAAATAATTATGAAATAAAATTACTTAGTCGTACTATTCACCTGGTAGTCACGTTAGCATAAATTAAAAAAAGACAAGAAAAAAAAATCTATATTGTGTTTCGTTCATATCTGTGTGTAGGGTGCCGGCCAAATGAGTGTGTATGTAGGTCCTTAAACTTTTGAAAAGCAGGTGACTTGAGACTTGTTCTCTAATTGGCTTGCTTCAGTTTTTCTTCAGGGCAGAGCTCATTGTGTCCCAGACACTCCCACGTTTGTTGTTAGTGGATCAATATTGTTTTTTTGAAATATTTTTTGACTTCATGTGATTGGACCGTTCTCAACGACTCTTTCCCACTCAGCAGCTCGTCAGTTGATGGCTACTTCAAGAGATTGTTAATAATATTTCTTCCAGATGAAAGAAAATTCAGTTTTATCTTTACAAAAAAAAAAAAAAAACCCTTTCACAAAGCTTTCAAATGAAGAAAAACCAAACAAAAAAAACCCAAAAAGGACAAAGGAACTTGGACCAGATCGAAACAACTTACAAATTCAGCTGCAGTAAAGTGATCGCAGATGAGCTTACACACGGGGTTTCTCCGGCAAATGGAGTTAGCTAGCTGTATGCGATGCAAATCATGCATTTAACTGTATTCCTTGTTTGCTGTTTCAAAGTCCTGACACTGAAATGTTGCGGACAACGACGGGGGTACGAGACTTAAAACATCTTTCTGAAGAAAACAAACAGCATAAAAGTAACCGCAGCCATCTTGAGAGTACTTTAAGGATACAGTTTTTGGGAAGCATAGCATTGATTAACAGCAAGATTAAGGCTACAGGATTGGCATTAGGAAGCAAGGGCAACATTTATTTTCATGTATTTTCTACTGTCCATTGTTCAGGGAACATTCGTGTTTTAGTGATTACCTTGATTATGTTATTAATGATAATAAACCCACATTAAACTCAAACTCACTGATTTGTGGTACCTTATTGCATGCTTTTGCAGTCAAAAATTCACCTGTTAAATGGCTATTTAACAATTTCATTCAGTCTCGTATAACTAATGATGTGATTTTCAGTTTGTTTGTGCCCTCCTCAAAATTATCACCACCAAACACCACTAATCCCGAGCTCATGTGACACTCTGTGTGGAGTTTTGCTTGCTCTCCTAGTGTCTGTGTAGGTCTTCCTAGAGTTCCCCAGTTTCCTCCCACCTCCCAAAAACAAGCCAGTAAGCAGACTGGCTACAATAAATAGTGTGAGTGCGTGTGTGTCCGTCCGTCCGTCCATGTCCATAGTGTCCTGCAATGGACTAACATCCCATCCAGGGTGCATCCCCAGCTTGCACCCAGTGCTCTCTGGATTCACCATGACCAGAATTAAGCAGTTACTGATGATGAATAAATAAATGGATGAATATCAGGAAATTCCCATCAACAGACCACAGGTAGCCATATAGCAGATTCTAATAATGTTATAACGTTACATTACAGGAATACAGTCAATGTTACAAGGGGGGGATCACAATATTTAAAGAATAAAAAGTCATAATTGTACACATCAGAGCAAAGTTCATGTGTTAAAATGAGGGACATTGAGGATTTGGTGATGTTGGCATTAGTATTGATTTTCAAATACAGAAACACTTCTGGCACATCAGCACCAGATTTTTATTACTATTAGAACTGTGAAACAATTGTTCAAGAAAGTGCATTTATTTAGAAGATGATCACAAACTTTGTGTCCTTAACTTTCATTTTGAAATGTAACACATTATTAAAAGCATTATTAATAGCACATCATATTAAACAAATGAGAAAACTGCTGGTTTTGCGACATATAGAAGCTTTTCATCTGTACTTTGCCTGAGAGTCCCCACGTCTGAAGTTGAGAATGTTATCTGTTCTGGCGAATATATAACCCAAAATACGAAAACGTTGGGACAGTATGGTAAATGCAAAAAAAACCAAAAAAAAAAACCCCAGAGTCATTTGAAAATTCACTTCCCCCTGTAATATATTGAAAACACATTATTAACATTATTTGATGTTTTACTTTGTGAATCAATTATTATTTTATAAATATACACTCATTTCGAATCTGATGACTGCAACACAGAAAGAAAAAAAATAATAGTTGGGACAGTCGACTGTTTACCAATGTGTAATATCTCCTTTTCTTTTAATAACACTTATTAAGCGCTGGAGCACTGAAACACCAGTTGTTTTAGCAAGTGGAATTTTCCACCATTTATCCATTACGCATTTCTTCAGGTGTGCAACTAATTGAAACCTTCGTTGCCTTATTTTGCGCTTCATAATGCGCCACATACAGTGCATCCGGAAAGTATTCTCAGCGCTTCACTTTTCCCACATTTTGTGATGTTACAGCCTTATTCCAAAATGGATTAAATTCATTATTTTCCTCAAAATTCTACAAACAATACCCCATAATGACAATGTGAAATATGTTTGTTTGAGATCTTTGAAAATGTATTGTGTACAGCAAAAATATACAGTGCATCACTACTAATGTTAAGATTAGTTCAAATGAAGCAACAGTATTACCACCATGTCCACATAACTGATACCAAAGCTACCAAAGCTGATACCCATTATTAAATAGAACACTGCCAGAAGTGTGTGGTCATTTAGCTTGACTTCCCCACTCAAAAAGGTAAAAAAAAAAACCAAAGTGAACTGGGATATGTAGTTGAATCTAATTTGTACCATTTAATGTACATTCAAATATTAAATCTGCAACTTTGCATGGCTACACAGGCTTTAACTGTCGGTAGACACACTGCTCCCTGTGCTTCTACAAGCCAAAGGAATTTGTGCCTTATATGGGAACTGGCAACTTTCACACATGACTGTCCTGAGTTAATGTCAAGCAAAGATGAAGTTACTCTCTTCCCGAAAGGAAACACTGAAGAAACTGCGGTTAAGCAGTACATTATTCCCACTTCATGTGGGACTTCTTTCCCAACTCTTGCTTGTTTGTCCTGTCCTAAGCCAGTCGTTATTGGTACTTTATTTTCCTAAATAATTGAAATCAGTTGAATTCATTTTTCACTAAAAAATGTAGTTTGGTGATGTCAGCATGATACAGGCACATACAGCAATTCATTTTTACTTCAATAATAATAATAATAATAATGTTAGCGTAAGGCTAATTAGAATTTGTGTTATTGAGAGATGTGTGGAAATACTTTTGAAGTCAGTCACACATCTCCTGGAGGCAAAACAGGCCTAACAGAGCACACAGCACATGTTTACGTTCCTCAGGGCACATCCATCTGCTAGTAATAGAGATACTAATAACGCAATTCCGTTAACTGGCAGGATGAGGTGTAAATTTAAAAAAAAAATCTATACATGACATCTTATCTGAGTCCAACATGTCTGAGATGGTAACATGCAGGCTTTTATAATATTATCTCACTTCTTAACTACTTTTTCATACCCTTGAACAGAAATATACGTTTGTACACTAGAGTATGATAATAATCACTTAACATGGCTTAAGAAAATTTGAGTAAATTGTTAAATGCAAACATGACACTCCTGAAATATAGCCCTGATATCCAGATTTTGGG
>JAFFST010050947.1:28477-44123 GCA_022414735.1 Noturus placidus | reverse complement strand
GTCCATACCATGGTTATGACCTTGTAATCATAAAGAATTTAAAACTTGGTATTAATGGCACACTTGATATTAAAATACAGTGTATTTTTTTATGATCAAATTATGAATCAGTCCACATGCCACTGTTAATCTTGAGCAATCACTTGAATGGTGTCTCTGTACTGAGGCCATATAATCACATGTCACACAGCTGCCTCACATGCTACATGCTGATCAGTTTGTTAGCGTAACCCTAGCAACAGTCCGGAAACAACCCCATCAAGTCCCACTAATTAATAGGCTAATTACCCCTGGGTCAAGTGGCCATGCATATCAATACCCAACTAGCAATTGTGACAACTCATTGAAGGTGCATTTACTGTTCCCAGCAGTATGTTCAACAACAACAAAAAAATCCAGGAAGGGTTAGATCAGGGGGCGATGAGAGTAATTTTAAGGGGTAATGTGTAAACGGAATCCTTGAGAACAAACAACAAAAAATGTCCTGGCAAAGAAAACCTATCTGAGACAGGAGGTCTACTAGAAGCCTACTCAGAAAGAAAAACAAACAAAAACAAATTTCTCCAACATCTTGTCACTTGGTACCATCTCAAATGTTTAAACACTGATGCAGAACTCCTAAACTCACCTGTTTCCACAGAAATGGGTCGGACTCGTTGAGTTTCCAGGAGCCCAGCACGTGAATAGCGGCGAGCGTGAGTCCGGTGATGACAGCAGCGCGCATCCTGACGGGCAGCAGCGTGTACACGACGTGGATGAAGAACACGGTCCACCACACGCCTTCAGAGGCGCTGCGCGGCTGCACCAGCACCACACCGACCGCCTGCACCAGCAGCACGGCCGCGATCACTACGTAGCACACCACCCACATGTGGTCCTGGTGGAACCCGGTGCGGTTACACGCCACCATGAGCGCGAGCACGAGTGTGATGGACGCCGAGAACACGATCACGTAGGGAAGCTGGTACGGCCCCGAGGCGCAGTGGAAGCCGAGCATGACGGCGCACACGATCACCAGCACGGCCATGAGCATGGTCAGTGAGCTCTGGTTCAGGCGGAAGAAGTAGCGCTGGTACAACCTCTCCAGCTTCTCAGACTGGAACTTCTTAGACTTGAAGACGTGCATGGCGCCGCGGCAGCACGCGCTAAAGGAGAAGGCGACGTCAGGCGCGAGCGCCTCCTCCTCCTCCGCTTTGTACTTGGTTCTTGTCCGTTCCTCCAAACCCAGCTCCACCGACTTGGCTCTCACTTCTTCGATAGCGTGACGCGGCGATGAGCGCTCATGCTTGCTCTCTTGCCACGCAGACTTGGACCTGAAACTGACCCGGGCCACTACCGAGCTCGTGCGTCCTGCCTGGTGCTCAGCAATCTTCTCCTCCTCCTCCTCCTCCTCATCTTCCTCCTCCCTCCTCCAGCGGCTGCTGGTGCGCGTTAGCTTGCTGTTCGACCTAGCCGAGTATGGACATCCGTTCGAGAGGGCCTCGGCCCAGGCCGATCTGTGCTCGTGTCCTGCCCTCAGGACCGGTACTCCCACACCCGGTGGACTCACACTGTTCGACCTGGACATGATTCCAGCATAGGAGATTTCACGCACGCGCCACACTTCTACACAACAAACCCCACTCGAATCTGTTCTGGATCCGGGATGTTCATACAAACAGGCCGCGGGTCCTCTCGTCTTTTGATGATGTTTACATCCGAGTTTTGTTTTTTAAATAAAAAAGCAAATCACGTGCATCTCACTTCTAGACTGTTTCAAATCCAGCTGAATAAAAAAACCAAGCCAATGTTGCTGCCTGGGGAAAGTCTTCTTCTCATAATATCCCCTTTATATCATGACCCCCTTGTATTATGTCATGAACACAACAAGTTCCAGAAATAAACATCTAAAAAAAAACAATCAATTGCAAACAGGCCGAATTCAGAAACCACAGAAGAATTCAACATGCAATCTATTCATTAAGCAATCAAAAGCATCATGGGAAATAAACCTTACAGCACTGGGAATGAGCTCTGCACGTGCTACTGCCATTGCGTGTTTTCCTTATTATGTTTACTGTTTGTTTGTTTGTTTGTCTGTTTGTTTTTCCGGAGAACAAGTGACCGTCGTTCCGTCCCAGATGCCTTCATTTGACATGTGGAACAAATAGAGCAGCCTGTCCGATCAGAGAGAGCAGCTGGGACCGGAGAGGACAGAAAAACACTCCATCGTACAGTCCACACTGATCCATCGGTCTAGAGATCCCTGCGCGAGCGCCGCTTGCCCACTAGATGCTTGCATGGTGGTGAGGATGAGGATGATGAGCATGAAGAGGATGATTTATCCTCATGTCCGAAACCATCACGATCCCTGCTCAAACAGCAAAAAAAAAATAAATAAATAAAATGATACTTCTATATATGTATATGTGTTGGTTTGTCGCACCTACACACACTTCTGCAGTCCTACATGATAAGGTCCTTGCGCTGTCGTGACCTCACAGCAGTCCACTGGCGAGGAAAATCATTCGAGCTGGATGCATTTCTCACACACCCCTTCCATGCTCATAGCGCAAATAAAAAAAAAAAAAAGCATCAGTTCTCACCCAGTACCGACGCAGAATGAGTCCGGAATAGAAGATACAGCTGGTTATAGTGTGCACTGCGCGAGCGGTGTACGTTTTTTTTCCGTCTACATGAACACACAAGCGCGCGCGCACACTATTGATTATGCATCACCGTCTTTGGGTGTTGGATTGCCATTCAACCAAGTCTGATTTCCAAGAGCTGCCTTCCAGCCATTCAGATTGGACGCGTGATTGACTAACGTTGCTTTCGGGTTTGCTATTGGACAGCGCGCGTGTCACACACACACACACACACACACGCACACGCACACACACACACACAGGAGTGATCTGGGGGAGTGGGCGGCTCCTGAAAAATACAGCTAGAGAGAAGCGTATGGTTATGCTCGGAAACCTGTACTAGCGTGCTAAATAGTGTGTGAAAATAGCATGCATTGTTATCTACAGAGCTCATGAGACTCTGGGTTAGTGTGTCAGTATGTGTTTTTCCATAAGATCTGATGTGTGGCGTTTCACAGACAAAACAAAAACAACACAGCCGTTAATTGTGTAATTATTATATTGTTTGTGGCATTTTGTGTGTTAGGTGTGCACATGTTATATTGTCTGTGGCATTTTGTATGTTGTGTATTTGTAATATACAACCCTAATTCAAAAAAAAAAAGTTAGAACAGTAATAAAATTGCGTAATAGGCACTAACACACCCCCATACCATGACAGATGCTGGCTTTCGGACCTGACACTGATAACAGCTTGGATGGTCCTTTTCCTCTTTGGCCCGGAGAACACAACGGCTGTTTTGTCCAAAAACTATGTGAAATGTTGACTCGTCGGACCACAAGACACGATTCCACTGTTCTACTGTCTATCCCAGATGAGACCGAGCCCAGAGAAGTCAGCGGCGCTTCTGGACGGTGTTGATGTGTGGCTTCTGATTTGCAAAGTAAAGCTTTAATTTGTATCTGTGGATGCAGCGGCGAATGGTGTTGAGTGTCAAAGGTTTATCAAAGTATTCCCGAGTCCATGTCAGGATATCCATTACAGACTCATGACAGTTTTTATGACAGTGATGTCTGAGGGATCGAAGATCATGCTTATTCAGAAGTGGTTTTTGGCTTTGCCCTTTATGCACTGAGGTTTGACCGGATTATTTTAATCTTTTAATTATATTGTGCACTGTTATGCACAAAATCCTACCGATTTGTCTTTGGGGAATGTTGTTTTCAAACTGTTGGATTATTTGCTGATGCATCTGTTGGCAGATTGGTGAGCCTCGACCCATCCTTGCTCTTGAAGGACTAGGCCTTTTTTTTGGAGGCACCTTATAAACTGTGATTAGACGATTGCCTCACCTGTTTCACATCACCTTCTTATTTCAACTCGTCACATCGCTATTAGTCCTAAATCGCCCCTGTCCCAACTTTTTTGGAACGTGTTGTGTGCATCAATTTCAAAATAAATGTTTACCTTCAGAAAACTATGCAGTCTATAAGGTAAGACATCAAATACCTTGTCTTTATACATTTTTTGTTTAAATATAAATCAAAGTACATTTACAAATCACTCCACTGTTCTTATTAGCATTTTCCATACTGTCCCAACTTTTCAGAATTGGGGTTGTAGCCTGTGGCATTTTGTATGTTGTGTAATTGTAGTATATTTTGTATGTTGTGTAATTGTAATATATTTTGTGTGTTAGTTGTGTAATGGTAATACAATCTGTGGCATTTTGTATGTTGTGTAATTGTAATATAGTCTGTGTTAGTTGTGTAATTGTAATACAATCTGTGGCAATTTTTATGTTGTGTAATTGTAATATATTTTGTGTGGTAGTTGTGTAATGGTAATATAGTCTGTGGGATATTGTATATTGTGTAATTGTAATATATGTTGTGTGGTAGTTGTGTAATGTAATATAGTCTGTGGGATTTGGTATGTTGTGTAATTGTAATATATGTTGTGTGGTAGTTGTGTAATGGTAATATAGTCTGTGGGATTTTGTATGTTGTGTAATTGTAATATTTTGTGTGGTAGTTGTGTAATGTAATATAGTCTGTGGGATCTTGTGTGTTCTTTCTGTAATTTTAATATAGCTTGTGACATTGTGTTAATTGTGCAAACCTTTTTTAAATTGCACTTCATTTTCACAAGTAAACTTACACAAACACAATTTTCCATTCTTCATGTTGCAAACCGATCATCCACTTTAGTCTTTTCTTATTGGTTCTTTAGCTAAATCTTCCGATTTTCAATCCAATCAGATGATGATTAAACTGCTCATGGACTGAATTTCAGTCTTCCCGAAGTGAGGTATTTCTAGAACAAATCTAAATTCAATCATGAAGGATTAAATGACAAGACATAACTGTCTGGTACAGACCAATCCAATACCAGAGAGCAAAACCTTTAGTCTGGGAAAAAATAAATTGAGCAGACAAATTGTCTGACATCGTTTAAGGATTTTTACTTATTCCTTTTATCTTGTACAAATATTTGAACCCAGGCTCCTCTTCATAGAAAGTATGTTTCAGTGAATGTGAAATGGTTTGTGAATGTAATCTGTTCACTCGAATAGGAGACCATAAATTGAGCAACTCAACAGTTAAAGAGCTCTACTGCCATCATGTGAATGATCCAAGAACCTTTAATCCAGAAACATCATTAATTCAGGATCAACAGTTTTATTAATGCACAAACCTGACCAGAATTCATGTAGAACATTGCATTGAGTATGTAAAGTTTCATTCAAGAACAAATACATTGGCAGCATCTGAATATCGCTACTACCGTACTACAAAGTAGGTGAAAAGCAGTATGCCCAAATTCTCAGTACACGAGAAATGCCCAGATGACCTACTGCTTCTGCCGATTTTCTGCAGTAAGGAACCGCTCGACACCGGATGCTGTGCGATCCCATAATGCAACTGGTGCAGAAGAGCTGTCAGAATCCACACCATGTAGTACGTCCAGATTGTATTCATGCTTACCACTTATAGTGAACAGTACACAGTAGGTACAGTGAACAGCAGGTGGTACGGTCATAGTATGTGATTTCGGACACAGTCATAGTTTTGGTTAAGAAATGAGACAGAAGAAAGAAAAACAACTGGTTTAATTTCTCAGATTATAAGTTTATTGTAAATATATAACTTTTACTAATCATACAAAGTCTGCTGGTCCCATGCAATCCTTTGTATCAAAAGCCCCAACGTTTCCTGACAGCTGTAAAAGGTCATGCGTCCAACGAATTAACCTCGAGTGGTGGAGTATGACAACGCCGCACCACTTAAAGAGATGGAGCAATTTCGTCTTTCATGCAGTTTAAGTAAAGTCGCATTCTAGATTCTCATGCCGAAACGTGTTAAACGTCATTTGGTCCAGGAGCTTCACAGATAATATTTCATATCAGCAAGCAAGAGAATGCCACATCACCATAACGTATCCTGGATCAGACCAATTCAAACTGATTAATGTTCAGTTAGCTGATTAATGACACTAGTCAAGGGAACTGGCTAGTGTCAAATTGATAAATGACCATGAGTTTGTTATCTACCCAATGACAAGTTGGTATGACTGTCCTCTTTTAATGAAAAATAAAAACCAAGCGTGTTCCCCTGGCTACCAGAGATGGCACTTCTAGGCTATAACCTTTGAAAGTAAAGTTCAGACCCAAATGATGGGGAAAGGCCAGTCTGCTCATTAGCTGTTCATTAAGACTAATGAGCAAGCCCTTCTTCGAGGCTTGAGCTTGCACTTCACTGCTGTTGGTAATGAGAGCAGACAGACAACAAAGTGCTTAGCAACTCTGGACTCCTGGCCTGCTCCGCGCTTCATTAGATTTTACTCATTGTAAATGCATGACTAGACGTAGACTAATCCAATTGTGCTAGTTTCCCTAATGCCACGTGCTCGTCCAGCATAAACCCTGCCTTCTTCGAATTGAACGCTTTAGAAAGTCACCCACTGGCAAAACCCGAATGCTATACAAGTGCTCACTTGAGGTCACCTTTTTTTTTTTTTTTAGAAGTTATGAAAAAGGATATACACAGATCACAAAGAACACAACCCTGTACAATCACTTCAGCTATACATCACCCACAGAACAATATTAAGCAAAACAACAAATTATTGTTCAAGTCATTGACCTGACCCTTATAAAACAACTAACACTGAAAGGAAATGAGAAAAAAAAAAACAACTGTTATGGAAAATGAGTCAGAACTGTGTATAACTCCTGAGCAAATCTGTGAAGAACAGCAACAACTAAATTAGTCATCACAGAACACCAGCAAGGGAATGCGACACTATGGACAAAGAAACACGTAAACAGCACGTGAAGACATCCAGAATTTAGTCACCGGTTCAGGCTCCTGACCCTTGCATAAACAAAACTGCTACCAATACTTCCAAGTACACAGGGCACAGTACAGGCTAGAGGTATCTCTTTTTGATCAATATTGATTACTTAAATGTTCCCAAATTTTGTCATTACTTCAAAAAAGGTGAAAGCCAAAACGATCTATTCCATTTCTCCCTCACTGGGGTCAGGGTAACTGTATTAGAACTTATTAAAACACACAAAAAGCTGTGTGTACTAGCAGAAATGGCTGCCTTCTATAATTAAACCATTAATATCATATCAATATCCGTAAAATCACAAACTGCAAAATCTCATTCCCTAACTAGCTTTGTTAGAAATAATCTGTCATTTCATTATCTTGGACAAGAAAAGAAAAAAAAAATAAATAAAATAAAAGCTAGGCTCGGTATATTGACAAGCAACTCTCTCATTTTAAAATCAGCCAAGTTTGGATTGGAAAAGGTCGTCTTTTTTCCCCCCTCTCCCCTTTCCTCCATATGCTCAGTCCACGTTGTGTGGAGCACTGGCCGCATGTTTATTCCACTTTGCTGTACTCTTCCACGTGAGCCAGAACCTTCTTTCTCTGCCGCAACATGTGGAAGTAGAGCTGCGGGAACACTGTGGACAGGGGACACATGTTTCAATATGAATCTGTCTGGGGCATTAAGGTAGAAATCTTGGAGCAAGTAAAAAAACGATATACGCACAGTAAAAGACACACTTACAAGGGATGTAGGAGACCATGGTGAGAATGAGGAAGGTATAATAATCAAAGGAGAAGTTATACTTGTTGGGCAAAGTGACAGAATAGAGGCCCGTCTTCTGAATATAAGGAAGAGCAGCATAGATGGTCAGAAGTTCTCCAGACACTCCCATGGGGTAGAGTACAATAAAAAACGTGTATCTACAGACAGATGTGACATTGATCTCCGTGAATTCAATGCTTACACTGAATGAAGCTTTAATAATAAATGCGACTTTCTAAACACTACCAATACACCACAGTTTTCTTAAATGTTTAAAACCTCGGTTGATCAATGCAACCAATTTAAACGTTTAAAGCTTGCACTCAGGAGCCTTGTTTTAGTTAATAAAGAACACTACACAAGAAGAATAATGCATAATCAATAGCACTGTGGGTGTTAAAAGCCTTTACCTTGCCCATTTAATGAGATAAGGCAGGTGGTTGAGTAGGCTGAAAGTGTAGAATGAATAGCGGATAATCTCCGTAATGGTCCACGCTACCACGAAGAGAAGCACGCTGTCTTCACTCTGGACCTGAGGCACAGGAACAGGGTAAAACGTTACGCATTGTTTATACACGCTGCATTTAAGTTGTTAAACCAGAACCATGCAGCTATGTTTTCACTACTTTAGATGCGTTTCGGTAACCGGGAACTCAGGCAGAGAGACGAATCACATCTGAAAGCACAGCAAGCAGCTACGCAGGACCTGCGAATCATTCCGTTTCCAATAATAATTCAACACGTGTTAAATATTATTTTAGTAAAACAGAAACGGGACAAGCAAAAGAAAAAAGGACACGAGAGCCTCAACACATACAAATACATAAGTGTTACTGGTCATATTGCTTTCAAGCAGGTTTCTCTGAAGAAAAGAAAAACTTACAGTCATTTACTGTTTCAGCAAAGATGTCTCTCTGAGTGAGCAAAGAAAACCTGAACCTTAATTACAGGCACCATGAGAGTAAGGGGCTTAGCTAAACCCTATGAAGTCTGGAAAGGTTATTAAATTAAACGGTTAACATGGTCCAAAAGATTCAGCTTGTCAAGGTATAAAGTGATTAGTTTACTCCATTATTTTATGTCTGTAGGCTTACATATCACCTCATTTAGGAAAAAAAGGAACATGATGTGGTCTGAATATTACAGACTTGTTCAAGCAAAATATAACAAAAGCATTTAAAAACCAACACCACAAATCTGGATTTACTGAAATGTTCTTTAGGGGCAACAATAAATTTTACCACAGGTATTGAGAGATATTACTTTATAAAAAATAAAAAATTACAATTGTTTGAAAAGAAATCATAAATCTGATTTAGTGTGTGTAATTTGTGTTATATACACTCATTTTGGCTCATTCTCTTGAAGAGTGGCAATAGTTCTGCATCTACAGTATGTCCTAGAGCAGGGGTATTCGGAATAAAATTTGTAAAGGTCCAGTTGGATAAAAAGTCATTGCTTATCCTTGATTACAAAGGTCTGTATAAGCTACTAACAGGACTGAATGGTGCCAAAAGCTACTTAAATGCTTAACCATGATTAGTTCATGGCTATAAAATAAGGTATAACAATTAAGTGATCATATTTTTGTTTCGCAACTAGACGAGACATCCAATTTCAGCTTGAATAGAACAACTTTTCTTAACAAGCAAGTTTTTTTAAAAAATGTTTTATTTACCCATGTTGTTATTTCACTTATCAGACCGGAGTGGGCAAATGAGGTGGAAACAACCATATCTATTACTCAATGAGCATCATTCAGGGAAATAATCTGCATTACTGCGGCCACAGAAGCCACATTGGGTTTTGTATAGAAAATGAAGCCTCTGAATTATAGCTAGTCCCTCCTCCCCCACCCATACACTGACCAGTTCTGCTACAGTGGGTCTGTATAGTATACATAACTTTGTATAGTATACATAACTGGGCTACACATAAAAAAAAAAAAAGAAAGATAAATACACTTTTTTTTTTTAAATGATGAACATGAAACTCACTTCTCTAACACTGTGTGTAACAGCCCATGTGAGGAACACACGAGACATGACCTGAAACCCAGTCAAGACCACAGAGGAAGGTACAATGCCTATAAAAGTATAAAGAGAGGAGAATTTGCATGCACAGTGTTACAAAAGCTGTACAGGTGTAATACTGAAGTAATATAGTAATGATATGAAACTGGAATCATTTGACCTGGGACATGCATGTGTATAAATGTTTATTTACAAGACAGAGATTATATATGGTCATATCTTTAAAGCGATATAGAATCATTACAGTACTTACCAACAGCACAATGCAAAATCTGTTTAAAAAAATGATATAAAGGAATTTATTTATATAACCACATTTCTAGTCATTAAAAAAAAAAGAAGAAACTAAATGAATGTTTGTGTAAAGTTATTGGACGCCCGTTGAGATGGCTGAAATAGAATTTGATTTGCCTGAAGTTTATTCTCAATACAAAACACTCATTATTGTCAGAAGGCTGAACTGTAACCGTGACACTGATGCTGGAAATATGGGCATCATACACACACCTAATTTTCACACTGGACTGCTGTCACAAAGGCCTTTGTGTTGGAACTCAGTAGTGAAACTAAGTGCTGCTCTATAAATAGCACACTACTTTCTAAGCATGTGTTCCTGTGCCAAAGCATTTTATCATACTGGCAGGAGAACATGTTTGATCCCAAACTTTGTTGTGTGTGTATATATTTTTTATTTATTTATTTATTTATATATACACAATTTATTAAAAGTACATATATAACATACATACTATTCCATTTCTTCATTTAGTCTATTTATGTCTCTTTTTTGTAATTTATACATACTGTGTAGTATTATTCCACTTAGTAAATGTGTGACGTGCACCAACAACACCACAACAAATTCCTTGTATGTGCTAAAAACTGTACTTGGCAATAAAACCCTTTTCTGATTCTGATAAATACATATTTATTAAAAATAAATAAAATTTGCCTGATTACTAGTCAGATAGTTTGCCTGATTGTCTAACAGCTCACCACTGACCTCAAGGAGAGCTCCAGTCTGGAAGAATTTCAGTGGCTTCTCTATCGAGTAGTACAGACCGTGGTAGCTGCCTCTAGTAAGATAGGCCCGGACAAGACCCACAGCAATGACCAACCACCTGAAACAATGAGAGAGCCCAGAAAGTTTTAGGACAGCCAGGAAGATTCGAGTAGATAACCGATATACAGTTTATCACTACTACCAAGTCTACAGCAGACACAAGGAAACACGTCTCCATTTTACATCCCATTCACAATTCAAAAACCTGAGCACCCATTAACACAGCTTGGTCCATTTTCACTTTGTACTGTAAAAGTAGTATTTAAAAAAAAAAAGAAAAAAAAAAGTGTTTGCTGTTGGAAATGTTGTCCAAAGTAAATTGTACGCTTTGTAATAGTTAGTAGCAGTATATTATTTGGTTTTGAATGTCATGTGGACTTTTAACTAGGTTTGTCCCAATCGAAGCCATAATGATCCATTTCAAAACTACACTTTGATCATTAAAAACTCGTTCAACTGTTTAAAAGAATATTTCTTCTTGTACAACAAATCTGATCAAGTAGCATCTACAAGACCAATATTAAGGGCAGGAAATAATACAATAAATTTATTTAATTTTAACAAGACACAATGGTATGATGTTTCAGCAACATTATTAGCGATTCTCCACCGTTATTTATTTAACAAAGAGAAAATACCAATCAAATAGTACAAAAACAGATCTTAATAGTGGTTCAGCTACTAGTTATTGTGAGCCATGACGGACTTTATCCGTGTTGTAAAAGTACAGAGCCTGACAACAGCAAACGTTTGAGAAAATTGAACTGTGACCTGATGCATGATGACCGAGATCATGTCATCGCATTGCCCAGCACGATGATAGATGGTGTGAAACTTCTGCAATCCAATAGGGGAAACTCCTTATACTCATTACAGCGTAGTATCTTACATCCTAAAATCAACAGCAGCAAACATCCTCAAAATTGGCTCTCACCATCATAAAAGAACAGATATAACTATCATTTTATAAAAACACTTTACTATTGAATTTAATGTTTGTTTTTTTGTTTTCAGTGTTTTCTTGTTTTCAGATTTAAGTAGCCTGATTTGGTCAACTATAAAAAGTATCTCCACTCGACAACACAGTTAGCTAGGCAACAAACGCAAACTCAGGACTGTCTGTATACCGTCCGAACGTGTGAGTCGCTTTCCCATTGCAGAACTCTACTTGTCAAAATAGGAGGAACAAGTAGTGAACTAGTTCTCTAAATTGAAATAAACTAAGTGATACGTGATTAACCGAATTTATTCTCTCAACGTATTTATTCTCCCAATATTGCTGTAACAAAACATTTAACTACCCAGAATTTTAAAAACATGAACACCAGTCCATGCTGGACCTTCCTCAAGATGGAACAATGGATCCACTAATCATTCTGGTGCCCCTGGTGGTCAGTCGCAAGCAGACATTACAGATATTTGCTTCGCTGAGCCTTTGTGATTTATATTATCCTCTTAGGAAGAGAAGGGGGGTGTCAAGTTAAGAGCTGGCAGGGTGGGGTGAGGATACGACCCGGACACACACCAGCACAATGAAACCCATTTCATGGACTATTTAACAGATACAAAACTTCTCACATTCGGCTGGGGATAATCACAGGGCCAGCAGATACACAGTCTATACAGGATTTGACACATTTTTATTTTGTGATTGTTGAGGCCAAAAGGTTTTTGTGCTTTTTTGGTTGAGACGGTGATGTTTGTTGGTAAATGAGACCTGTTAGCTGTACTCAGGTTTGACACACGTGAATCAAAGGGGACTTTGGCTGAATGTGCGTTGTAATGATGTCACATGATGTGTCTTGCCGCAAATCTGCAGTAATTTAAACAAACTGCAAGCTCCTCCAAATATTGTGAAGTTTGCTTGATTTGGCGTTCACAAAAAAAAAAATAAAATAACTAACTAACTAAATAAATAAATAAAATCGCTAAATCCTGGAGGGACTGGATGCTGCAGCTGTATAAGGATAATACAAATAGCAAGGAACACAAAGTAAAAACACAGGCATCGCTAATCTCATTCGGTTTCACTGACAGTAAGTTTTGTGTACTTACTGACCGATGCTGGTACGACTCCAAATACCCTTGTCAAAGCCAGCAACAGCTGGCGGTGATATTAGATGGGATGCTAACATCTAATATCTATCAATAGCCTGACAATCAGAATGTTCACATGGATAACAATAATCCGATATTAACCCGATTAAGACAATACTCTGATTAAGAAATGACCATGTAAACACTGATTGATGACTTTAAAGTCATACTTGATGTAAACACAAATCGAACTAAGGCATGTGGAGTATTCCTGTTTTAGTCACATTATCGATGTGCATAATAGACATGTACACACCTTAATCATAATATTAACATCGTGTGGGAGTTTTCACCGCATTTTGCGGCAGGACACGCGCACACATGGCAGTTCTCAACTGTTTTACGGCAAACAAGAGGCGTGGGGACGTAATGACGTTTGCTGTTAATCGCTCTATGTTCTATAACATGTAACACGGGAACATGAAAGGAGTATTCTAAAAGCAACTCATGTAAACACCTTAAATCACAATATTGTCTTATTCGGAATAAAGGTTAATAATTAGATTACTGCTGTCCATGTAAACGTAGTCGATTCATGCAGTGTTTCCTCTGAATACCAAAAATGATAAGCGGAAAAGTCGTCACTATTTCAATCAAATAAGAAACGCTAAAGTTACGGTTCAGTCATTCATACTCTTGTGTGCTCTGTATTTTGATTGTGTGATGTGTGCCAAGTCAAGCTATTACTAGTGTCTTTACATGAGGTTATTCACCTGAAAAGGTGAGGGACGAAAGGAAAGGTCGTTGGGTGAAGCATCGGTTGTTGTGACGTGAGAGAAAGGGTGATTAACTTTATTAATTATTGTTTTATGCAGAGATCTGCAGACAGAGGATGTGAGGGGCATTCAAACTTTTTGCTCGGTTTGCAGTTTCAACAACTCTGAGAAAGAAAACTTGTAAAAAGACTTCATATAAAAACCATAATGAACTTTCCTTTACTTTCACACTATCTGTTGTTAACCAGAGGATGGGTTCCCTTCTGAGTCTGGTTCCTCTCAAGGTTCCTTACTCAGATCATCTTAGGGAGTTTTTCCACACCACCGGGTTGCTCATAAGGGATAAATTTACACACTTAAAATCTGTATCCTGTGTTTATATGTTTCTGTAAAGCTGCTTTGAGACAATGTCCATTGTTAAAAGCACTATACAAATAAAATTGAGTTGAATTGAACTTAAGCTAGGCTATGTGGCAAGTTAAGAGCATTATTAGATCATACTTTATGAGCAATATTTTTATGTGAATGTAAGTTATAAACATTTGTTTGCGATTTCGTTAAAACAGAATACCGACAACGACATATGGTTAGCGGATGATCCTGATTAAAACCAAAACACCAGAGAAGATGATCCTCACCATGGGCCAAAAGAAACAATTTTATTTAAATATCATGTATCCTCTTCTTTCTGCCATTTTACCCACAACAAAGATTTAGTATTCAGAGCACCTAGCGCACAAGCTTTCAAAGCTTTCAGCTTTGCACGGCTGTGGCTCAGTCGGTAGAGTGGGTTGTCTACTAATCCACTAATCGTGGGGTTGGCGGTTCGAATCCCGGCCCGGGTGATCCCATGCCGAAGTGTCCTTGGGCAAGACACTGAACCCTAAGTTGCCCCCGATGGCAAGCTAGCACCTTGCATGCAGCTCTGCTACCATTGGTGTGTGAGTGTGCTCTCATTAGTAAGTTGCTTTTAAATGTAAAATGATATTTCTGTAAAGCTGCTTTGAGACAATGTCCATTGTAATTGTAAATTGATTGATTATAATTATTTCCATGGAGTTTTCAGGGACGCTTGCCTCATCGTCATGCCAACAATTTGTGCCTGGGTCAGATTATGTCATAACCTATGTTTTCATCCAAAGTTGCGAATTTAACTTTAACTGGAAATCGCATAAAACGTTTGCGAATAAAGCACCGTTTACATCCAGTGAGTCGAAGAGAGCAAATGAGTCACTTCTTGATAAACTGGTACCAAATATCAAAAAGAAAATGCAATTTGCCACAGCGCGCAGACGAAACGCAATAAACGCTGTCTCGCATTCGGAGGAGGGAGCTTGCGACCGAAACAACATTTCAGATGTAGTGGAACGAGATCGGTCCGCTGGTTAGTCCAGTTATGCTGTCCCATTGAGAAATTTATTCGGTAAACGTGTTTCCATCATTTATTCACAGGTCTTCTTCATTCACTTTTCAGAGTACAACAAAATATATCAATACAGAATCAATATTTTTTTACCCCAATAACAGCCCCTCCCACCCCGCCCAGGAATGTTTACATATGATTCATGTACATGTGATTCAATTACATATGTTTCATATTATTTTCATAAATCCATGAGGGGGGGGGCTAAGATGGATAGTATTGACCATCCCCCTCTCCTTAATCTACCTCCACGGTGCGTATATCCTTGAAGTAGATAATAAACTGTTGCCATTTTTCCAAAAATGATTCTCTGCTACCTCTGATGTTGTACTTGATTTTTTCCAGCTTCTAAAAGAACATTAGATCTTTAAGCGATGCTGATATAGAGGGGGGTTGTGGAGAGGTCCAAGACAACAATATTCTGCACCGAGCAAGCAGCGATGCAAAGGCCACAACACTGGCTTGTCTAAGGTTCAGAGGCTGACACTGAGATGAAACACCAAAGATGGCAATTAGAGGACAGAACTCCAAATTGATTCTAAGAATGTCGGACATAGTCCTAAAAAAGGAGTTCCAAAAGTTCTGTAGTTTGGGACAGAGTGCAAACATATGACTCAGGTTACAGGGTGAGAGTTTACAT
>JAFFST010050947.1:8217-19558 GCA_022414735.1 Noturus placidus | reverse complement strand
CAAGACACTGAACCCTAAGTTGCCCCCGATGGCAAGCTAGCACCTTGCATGCAGCTCTGCTACCATTGGTGTGTGAGTGTGTCTCATTTGTAAGTCGCTTTGGATAAAAGCGTCTGCTAAATGAATAAATGTAAATGTTATAGTAAGAGTTAATAAGTAAAATTATTGTAAGGATTTGACAGCATTTAAAAAAACCTTATGAGAAGACTAGTATACTTACACAATGTAAAAGACTCAAAGCCTTTCATTTTATTCTTACGAAAATAAATCTTTAAGATTCAGGATACAGAGATTTGCAAGAGCTATGCCAAGGCTCTGGAACACCAACAGGAGGGATAGAACATAATTTTTTTCAAAATATATTTCTAAATTTTTACATTTTGAAGATGATGCTGGAGAGCGTTGACAGTTTGGTCCAAAAGCGATTTTTTTTTTTTTCTTTTAATTTACTAAAAATCTGGTGATGGAAAAGGACACAGCATACCATTCATCGTTCAATACCCTGTGACAAGAAAACATCAAAAAAAAGTGGGCCTTTTTCTAATTTGCAACCCATCTTTGTAAGTACAGTATATAACAAGCTAAAAATATTACTGAAATCTAGTGGCTGCCTGTCTGGATTTTGCTTCTTCATCATGTAGTGCTAGGTCTACCAGAAACACCTGGCTGGATGCTGAATGGAGATACTGTGCAAGATAAAAAAATAAATAAATGTAACTAGAATGAAAAAAACTTTGAGGTTGGTTTGAAAAAGTCTGGCCTGAAAGTTAAAATTATGGATGGATGGATTAATGAATTCATTCATTCATACATTCAACTATTCCAGTCTCTTCTGTGTGAATGGTAAATGGTGCCCTTATATAGCGCTTTTATCCAAAGCGCTTTACACTGTGTTTCATTCACCCATTCACACACACTCACACACCATAGCAGAGCTGCCATGCAAGGTGCTAGCTTGCCATCGGGGGCAACTTGGGGTTCAGTGTCTTGCCCAAGGACACTTCGGCATGGGATCACCCGGGCCGGGATTCGAACCACAAACCCCACGATTAGTGGACAATCCACTCTACCGACTGGTGTAGACACAGTGAAAAGCATATGGCCTTGTACAGGTTAGTCCATCCATCTATCTTTTATACCGCTTTATCCTTTTAGGGTCATGGGGAACCTGGAGCCTATCCCAGGGAGCATCAGGTACAAGGCAGGGTACACCCTGGACAGGGTGACAATGCATCACAGGGCACACAAACTCATACACATTCACACCCCCATGTCTTTTTGGACTGGGGGAGGAAACCCCCGCAGCGATGGGTTTGAATTTTGATGGTTGGTGTTTGAATAGGCTTGGCTCATCTGAACATTTATTCAATGTGATTTTTCAGCCAACCAAATGATTAACATCCTCTATAGAATAGAGTAATATAACAGTGTCTCATGTATATTAAAATAGGACTATAAAATGTGTTCACCAAAAATATCCAATGATTCCTGTTGACATTCAGGAAACTTATCATTAAGTTATCTCATAGTCATCAAAGTCCACCTGAAATGAATTTTTTAAAATAAAATAAAACACTTATGACATTTCATTGTTATGTAACTGTCTTAAACTATTATGGATAAATTCACACACTTAAAATCTGTATGCTGTGTTTCTGTAAAGCTGCTTTGAGACAATGTCCATTGTTAAAAGCTCTATACAAATAAAATTTAATTGAACTCAATTATTAAAGATAAACATAATCTTTACCTTTGAGAGACTGTTTCTCCGTACTTCATCTCAGTGTCCATGAAGTATAACACTTGCTGTGTAGTGATCTAATATAAAAATATTGTGTCCCAAGTCTCTGTTATTCACTACCACTTGAAAATCGCATTGGATTGTCTAAGAACAAAAGATAAAAAATAAATTCTAGTTACCTCATCCAGTGTTTCATTAACATTTATTCAATATACTCAACAATGGCTTAATATTGTCACTTACTTAAGTTAATATATTCCTCTATGTTCACAGATTATTTTTCAATTGTCATAAGAGCAATGCATGTTGTATGAATAATTTGTTCTTACCTCCCCCTTACCTGTTTTTTTAGCTCTGTATGCTGTAGGATATAAGACTGTGTGACAGCAATGACTCTCACATGCTTTCTTAGACCACAGAGCTTGTATCTGCAATGGGATATTTGAATATAATATAAAAGGTGGTATGAATTATGTGAACAAATGCTTTATGGCATGATTGAGAGCTGCATAGTAGCTGGGCTGATGTGTCCTCTGAATGATCCTCGGATGTTTGTTTTGTCTTGAATCTTTTTGGTTGGGGCACTGCTTCTGGTGGATCAAAAAACTTTGAACGATGCTTTGCTGGTCTTTGAGATAGAGATATCTTGGCCCATTGCTCTTCTTGTTGGTCAATGGTCTGTTCCTTAAAACAGACTATCAAGATTATGCAACATCGGATGCTGTGTGTACCTTCCTTGCAGAGACTTCAACATCTTTGTAATGAAATCTGCAGGCCGCAGGAACCTCTCTTTGTATAACATGTGATTCTTCACTATTGAGAACCACTGCTCCACATGGCAATTTGTTTCTCTTGTTTTTAATTCTTTAGTATTCTCTTTGGAGAATCTGCTCAGGTCCCCAAGAAATATGCCACTCCAAAGGGGGAAAATGTCTGCAAATATCAAAAATCTAAAGGTTGTACCTCATACCTGACACCCACATGAACACTTTCCAGTTGGATTTGTGACTCTAAGTCATTCTCTTCAAATGCTATTGAGCTTTAAATAATGGTGTATTTTGTGTATGGGCCCATGCAGTAATAAAATACATGACAGTATTTATTTGTATATATTTTATATATATATATTTATGATTTAATTGTTTTTTATAAATATCAAAAATATATAAAAGGTGTGCATTATAGCTGACACCTAGATGAGCACTTTACAGTTGGTTATATGACTGTCATTCTCCTCAAATGCTATTAAAGTTAGAAACGTGTTTAACAATGTCTATATGAATGAATATAAAAATATTCGTGAAAATGTGGAAAGTAAGGGACCGTCTCTAAAATTACATACGGTCCCTTAATTTCCACGTTTTCACGAACATCCAACGTCAAATCAAAATCCTTAGGCTGAAAACAACTTCTATGTTAATTTGCTAAATATTTTTGTATTTTAGATTGTAAAATATTAGATAATGCCAATCAGCTGCTCAAAAAAAGGCCCAGGTAGGTATACAGTGCCTTGCGAAAGTATTCGGCCCCCTTGAACTGTTCGAACTTTTGCCACGTTTCAGGCCTCAAACATAAAGATATAAAACTGTAATTTTTTGTGAAGAATCAACAACATGTAAACCTTTTAGTATTTATTTTCAAAATCTTACACTTGCATTGCATTTATTCATTTAGCAGATGCTTTTATCCAAAGCGACTTACAAAGGAGGAAATACAAGCAAAGCGATACATCGAGCAGAGAACAATACAAGTAGTGCTACTATACAGGATTTTCTAATTGAGTTCTAGAAAGGCAAGAGTACGGTGGGGTTTTTTAAAAAAATAAAAAAATTTTAAGGATAATGTGGAGTTGGCATTTTAGGGGTCATTTACATGCTCACAGAAGATGTAGGCCTTTAGCTGTTTTTTGAAGATAGTGACAGATTCTGCGGCCAGATTGAGGTTGGAGGTTCATTCCAGCACTGAGGGACGGTTAATGTGAAGGAAAAACTTTGGGACAAAATTTAATTAAGTATTAATATTCAGATAATCTGTAGTATTGATGTATTGATGATTAGCTCTGTATAATAGAGAGTTTAAGTCTGGTTATTTTTGTGCCTCCAGAAAAAGTAACTAATGAAAACAACACAGTGGAGGACTGGAGCCTCATTATGGATATTTGTGACCGAGTTGGGACAACACCTAATGGGTGAGTGAATACGTGAATCACGAAACTCATCACGGCATGCGAATGAAACAAACCTATAATATAACTTTCTTCGTTATGTTTGTACTTCATATTAACGTTTTGTTGGGAATTCTGTCTTTAGTGTCAGGCTTCATATTAGTCCAATTTTTGTGATTGTCAGTGTAGTAAGTACAGTGCTCATTGTTATGTTTTAAGTCTCTTCCTCCATTTGTGTGTTCTTTCTAGTGCAAAGGATTGTCTCAAGTCAATCATGAAGCGAATCAACCACAAGGTTCCTCATGTGGCCATGCAAGCACTAACAGTGAGTGCAGTATGGATTTATTGTGAATTACAGAACTTTATTTTTTCCACACTCGTCCCTTGCATTTCTTTTCGCTCCGCATATCTGAGAGAGAGAAAAAAACTCATATCACTGTGGGTTTATAGCTCTGCTCTAGAGCCCCGGAAGTGGCAGTGATCAATGTCTGACCACTCAGTCTGAGTCACTGTGCTGTCTCGGCCTGCAGAGATGTAATTTCTTGCACTTTATTTTTAGCCTTCTTCAAACGAAATTAGCTGGATCTTATTGCCATAGGTTTTGCCACCCAATTATACATTTAAATAATTAGATACATAGATATTTTTAGAGTACCGGTATTTAAAATTATCTTGGTACAAGAAAAAACCTTCCTGTTCATACAGCAACACCTTTTTGTATTTTATAATTTGTTTAAAATGTTTGAAATACCCGTAAATTGTACAATCCACCACATATTAATTTCATTCTCAATGACTGGCTTTTTTTTCTTTTTCTTTTTTTTTTTTTTTAATAATTCTTCCCATTTTAGTTGCTTGCTGCTTGTGTTGCAAACAGTGGAAAAATCTTCCATCTAGAGATCTGTTCCAGAGAGTTTGCCAGCGAAGTACGAAGTGTGTTGAACAAAGTAAGGCGTCTGCATTTTATTGTTGATGATGATAAAATTGTAATGAGAGAATTCTTATTTCACTGTGCAGTAAATTGCTTTTTTTTTCCCTCTCACAGGTGCACCCTAAAGTGAGCGAGAAGCTCAAAGGACTGATGGTTGATTGGGCTGAGGAGTTCCAGAAAGATCCACAACTCAGTCTCATTGGTGCCACCATCAAATCTCTGAAGGAAGAAGGAGTGACTTTCCCCTCGTCGGCCTCAAAGGTGTTTATCTGAGTCCTCACTGAAGGCTGCATTCAGCTTAATACTCAGATCAGATATAGCTGTATGAACATATCCTGAAATATCTTGCTTAATATGTAAATTGGAATTAACATAAAACCCCACAGGTTTTATATTTTCTGTACCGTAATACACTTCACTATCTAGTGGTGCTGCAACTTGTATAGCGAAGCATTTTTCTTTTAGGGGCTTTCATTCTAGTCCAAAACTTGCTTGGGGCACGAATAACAATCGCACTTGGATTCGAGCCACAGTCAATGTGCCCAGTGTGAAAACCACCTGGATCATTCTATGCTTTAAACTTATGTTGCTGCATCACGTTTTTAATAACACGTACATATACACATTAAATCTGATCAAAACGATGCATTTCTTCACTTCTTTAGTATTGAATTTGAGGCCTACAGCATCCTGTATGGTTTGGCCAGCTATAGAAACACTTTTATTCAGGTCGGCTTTGCAGAAGTCATTAATTATTTATGTCTTCACATTAATCATGATGGAAGTACAGCATGAGTCCTTCCACGGCCACATCTCTAATGTGGGTCATCTTGCTTTTTGCGGGTTGCAATATAGATGTTTTAGGCTTATAGTGGCAATATAGCCTGTCTCTAGTTATATAGAGGCTTATATAGCCTGTCTGTAGTTAGGGAGCAGAAACCGTAGGTGTTGTATGATTAAGAGCAGTGATGATGAAGCATGTGAGTGGGGCACGGTGTTCATTTTGTTTTGTTTTGACACGTGGTAGCCCATTACGTCTACTATTTCTCTGTGTTCAGAGAGCACAGTGTGCATTTCCCCTTGAAGGTAACAAATATTCACTTGAACATATCATTGTCTTGCTCAGTTGGGATAATTTCTCACTTTTACTGTGTATGTACTGTGTTTGTATTCATGTGAAGCTGCTTTGAGACAATGTCTATTGTAAAAAGCGCTATACAAATAAAATTGAATTGAATTGAATTGAATCAGCATAGCTTTGTAGAGACATTAACATAAACAGGTGAGAGCTGTAGGATTTTTGTTATTTGTTGTAAAGTATTGCCACATTCTGGCATAGACCTTATAATCTGATGCAGTGGGTGACCTTTTATTTATTGATCTTTGTTGACTGCAGACTAGCAAGACCAGCAGCAACACTGCCACCATCCGAGCACCTGATGAAGAAGACCTTGCCAAAGGTGACCTCCCTGCTGCACTTTCTATTTTATGAAGAATAGTATACTTCTATTTCTTTTTTATTTGTTACAATTTTTACTGCATTTTTGTTATGTATTTTATTGATAATGCTATTATATTGAGGAAAATGAAATGATAAAGGTCTTTGTGTGTGCTTTTGTGCAGCCATTGAGTTATCCCTACAGGAGCAAAAGCAACAAGCAGAAACTCAACCAATTTTTGTGACCGCTGACCCTCCCTTCAATACTAATAGCGTGAAAGAAACACGTAAAGTGCGCGCTCTGTACGATTTTGAAGCAGCCGAGGACAATGAGCTCACCTTTAAGGCTGGTGAGGTTGTCATTGTCCTGGATGACAGGTATATATCTCCGCAATATAACTAACTAAAAAGGATCTCAAAATTAAGTCTATTTTCTGATCTGTATTACATTTAATGTCAAGCTTAAGGTGCATTGTTTCAGTTGTTATTCATTTGTAACATTACATTTTACGTATAATAATATTATTATTATTATTATTATTATTATTATTATTATTATTAACACCTTCCAACAGTGATCCAAATTGGTGGAAAGGAGAGAATCATAGAGGAGTAGGACTGTTTCCATCTAACTTTGTCACAACAAACCTAAATGCAGATCCAGATCCAGGTAAAACACTTTCTAAAAATGTCTTAATGTAATGTCCATCACTTTTTAGACAAATAATGTAAATCTCCATCATTGCTCTTTACTGTAGTCACTCATGTAGAAAATACAACAGTTCCTGAGGAGCCCACAGTAGAACCTGAAGCAGAACCAGAACCAGTGCGTATAGATGAGGTAACTTTTTTTTTTTTTTTTAAGCCCAGCATCCACAACATTTGTTGACATGTAAAAATTTGGAAGTAATAAATATGACTGAGTAATTTGATGCTTAAATATTTATTACATTTTTTGCTGTCAATATTTTCCATAGGAAAAGATGGACAGAACTTTGTATTTACTCCAGAACACAGACCCGGCCGACACTAAGCCTGACAGCTCTGAGCTGATCACGTTGGAGGGTACACACAAATCGTATACGTTACCACGTTTAAATGCGAACTTTATTGCTTTACTCCTTTTAAGTGTTCTGTTATTTGACTGATCTTGAATTTTTTCCCCCATTGTAGCTGAATGTGCACAGATGAATCCTTTAATAGATGAAAAATTACAGGAGATCGACAGGTTTGTGGCAACGAGAAAAATCATCCTAAGTCATACAATCTATCAGAGGATCTAATATTAACTAACATTAGATTTCTGTTCCTCGTAGGAAGCACTCAGAGTTGTCGGAGCTGAATGTGAAGGTGCTAGAAGCCCTGGAGCTCTATAATCAGTTAATGAATGAAGCTCCTCTGTACTCCGCATACTCAAAGATGGCGACTCCTCAGGGGACTTATCCAGCTGCTCCTCCTGCTGCAGCCTTGCAGGTGACTCACACACGCACTCACACACACGCACACACGCACGTATCCTTACATTACCCTTGCTTATACTCCCAAAACTAAAACACACACTTTACTAAGAATGTAACAGGCACGTGGTACACCTGCATTACATGTATTTACAGTGCTTTGCGAAAGTATTCGGAGACTTGATTACACACACGTGGAATTCTATTTATCTACATTAGACATTTAGGTCAACATTGGATCATTCAGAGATCCTCACTGAACTTCCGGAGAGAGTTTGCTGCACTGAAAGTAAAGGGGCTGAATAATTTTGCTCGCCCAATTTTTCAGTTTTTTATTTGTTGAAAAAGTTTGAAATATCCAATAAATTTCGTTCCACTTCATGATTGTGTCCCACCTGTTGTTGATTCTTCACAAAAAATTACAGTTTTATATCTTTATGTTTGAGGCCTGAAATGTGGCAAAAGATCGAACAGTTCAAGGGGGCCGAATACTTTCGCAAGGCACTGTATTTGGCTGACTCTTACAGGTGAGGTAATATTGCACTAAGCATACAGCTTTTAGATTTATCAGTTTTCCAGGAATAGTATGAGGTAAGAGAAGACATGCCAGTGCAATGCCAAGACCTACAAGAGGCCATAAGTACAATGCAATGATATGAAATGTAATGAAGAGGGGAGGAATCTCATTTTATACAGTATGCCATGCACTGAGGCATAAAGAATGATACAGCAGTATTATCACATGATTAGTCATTAGATGCTTACTGAAGGTTACAAGAGATTCTACAAGACATATGAATGTAGGAAGTTTACTCCATCATCAGTAGTGAGCCATGTACCGTACTTTCCGGACTATAGAGCGCACCTGAATATAAGCCACACCCACTAAATTTAAAAAGAAAAACAAATTGTACATATACAGGCCGCACAGAATGATGTTACACAAAGATTTTTTTTAACTTTTAAATGCTTTCCGAACAGAGCCGGTAACATGGCTGATTAAATTTTTTTTAAAAATACAGTTGCCTATCAGGAATAGTCATTGATCTATCTTCATCTTCCTCCTGTGCATTAAAACCACTAAAGTCGTCTTCTTCAGTGTCGGAATTGAACAGCCTCAGAATTACTTCATCACACTTCCTCAATCTCTCTTTCGTTGTCGCTCTCAATGTCACTTACGTCTCGAGGCAAATTCACCCTTGAGCTTGTGCTGTCGTCTTCATCACGCAGCAGTCCAGCTTTTCGAAACCCGTTGGTGATGGTAGATTTTTTGACACAGCTCCACGCTGTTAGGATCCACTGGTAAACTCGAGCAAAAGTTGTTCTTCGCGTGCGGCCAGTTTTGGTAAATAATTTATCGCCTTTAACTTGAAAGCTGCATCATACGCATTTGTTCGTGTGTTTTCAATGATGAGGGTGTGTTCATGAAGCGCAAAATCTGAAGAATTTAGTGTGAGTGTGTTTGATTTAATTCAAACAGTTTCATTGGTCCACTGTGACTTGTTTGGTAATTTTATTGGTCCGATGTGACGAGGCTAAATGTTTTGGCGGCATGAAGCTCGTTAGCCCGTCAAAATCCATAAATTAGCTGCATCGTTGTTTAAGCCACAGTGTTGAAAGCGTGTGGAAAAAGTAGCGGCTTATACACCGGAAAATACGGTAATGAACTTGGCACCAGGCAATGTTTATTTGCAGGCTATATTGGACAGGTTGGTTTGGATGTCTGACCTGGGGACGAGCATTAAGCATTAATGCTAGCAGCTATCAATATTCTACAGTTCTCTTTGAAAGTATTGGAACAGCAAGGCCTATTTATTTATTTATTTATTTATTTATGGCTATGCACTAAAGACATTTTTGTTTGGGATCAAAAGCTGAATACGAGACAATAGAGTTTATTATCTGATCTCTACATGTAGATGTGTTAAACAACTTTGAACATGGCACCTTTTGGTAGAAGACCACCCAGTTTTTAGGTGAGCAATGTATAGGAACAGAAAGTCTTAAGAAAAATTGCAATAACTGCATCAGGCCTGTGAGTCACTGATGAAGTTCCTCCCAATTAGATTGGATACATTTCTTTGTAAATTGCTAGACTGAATGCTTCTGTAAACTTCTGGATTAATTCTTCTGCTATCATCATGAGTTACATCACCAATAAAGATTATTAAATTCAATTTTAGGATCAGACATGCAAGCCCAAGCCATGACACTACCTCCACATGCTTGACCAATGAGATTGTATGTTTTGGCTCATATCAAATTATGGCCTTTCCATCAATCTGGTATAGGTTAATCTTGGTTCCCAAAATTTTGTGGCTCATTTTTTTGCAAATCTGGCCTTCTGATTCTTGCTGAGTGGTTTAAAGCTTTTGTATGGCATATTTCTGCTCTCTAAGTCTTCAAAAAGGTGCTATGGTCTACGTTGTTTAACACACCCATGGGTAAATATCCGAAAATGAAAACTGAAATTCTGATCTATCGTCTCATATTCATCTTTTGGTCTCAAACACAAATGTCTTCATTGTATAGCAAAAACAATATAAGTGGCTTTACTGTTCCAGTACTTTCAGAGGTGACTGGACATAGACTAGACCAGTAATTTGGCCAGCCAATAGCAAGTAGCAGTAGTCCAGATCTTTGTGATCTTCTACTGAGTGAATCTCAACTTAGAGTGAGTGCAGTGTGGTTTGTGAAGGCCAGTTGGTCATCAGTCAATACCCCAATGTTCCTTTGCAGGTGATATTAACGAGGAGCCAGTCTGATGGTAATGTTGTAATGAATTGCAGGACTAACTGCGAAGACAAGAAATTCTGCGAAGACAAGAAATTCTGTCAAGTTAAATTTTTCATTTCTCTGATGACTGTGAGACCTGTTGAAACTCGTTGTAACTCTAGTGTCCTCTGGCACTAAAGGACATGTAGAGCTGGCTGTATACTAGTGGTGTAGCAAGTCATAAATGGACGACTGGATCTGGAGAGGTTATGTGTTGAGTGCATTGATCCCTGGGGGACCTAGGGTCCTGTTGTCCTAGCAACCTCCACAAGCCGCTTTAGGGCTGGTAGAATTTAGTTGCTCGAGGCTCCGTCCTTCAAATCAAAGAATGGCAACCTCATTTAAAGGTTGAAGATTATGGAGGAGTATGGCTAAGAATTATGGTGAATGTAATGAATAATTGTTGAATATCGTGACGCTACCTATACATGTCATGGTGCTGCTACTAAGCATTGGAAATATAATAGAGTTTAGTACTCAGTCATATAATTATCATTTCTTGCTTTGTGCCATTGGCTATCTCTTGAATATGAGCAAACCTGTTCTCCCTCATCCAGTTGAACAAGAGGCATGGGTGGAGTCACAAATTCATGTGTCCGTGAGTCCCCGGAATTGGACAAAATAGGGAGAAATTAAGCTTTATTGAGTGCAGATTGGCCTTTCTGGAGATCGGTGGTGTAGACTGCGACAGCAGAAGTAAACCGCTGAAAAACGTATGTACAGTGGTGTGAAAAAGTGTTTGCCCCCTTCCTCATTTCCTGTTATTTTGCATGTTTGTCACACTTAAGTGTTTGGGAACATCAAACCAATTTAAACAATAGTCAAGGACAACACA
>JAFFST010050946.1:11909-16909 GCA_022414735.1 Noturus placidus | reverse complement strand
CAACACCCCGTGACAAGCCTCAATACCCCTCGACACACCTCGATACCACTCACCACCGCTTGACACCGCTCCACACCCCGCAACACGCTCAACACCCCTTGATACCTCTCAACACGCCTCAACACCGCTCAACACTCCTCGATACCCGTCGACACACCTCAATACCCCTCGACATGCCTCGATAACCCTCAACACCGTTCGACACAACTCAACACCGCTAAATACGCCTCAACACCACTCGACACGCCTCAACACCGCTAAACACCCCTCATAATGCCTCAACACCACTCAACATGCCTCGATACCCCTCGATATGCCTCGATACCCCTCGATATGCCTCAATACCCCTCCGTACGCCTCAACACCACTCAACATGCCTCGATACCCCTCGACATGCCTCAATACGCCTCGATACGCCTCAATACCCCTCGACACACCTCGATACCCCTCACCACCGCTCGACACCCCTCCACACCCCGCGACACGCTCAACACGCCTCAATACCCCTCGACACACCTCATTACCCCTCACCACTGCTCCACACCCTGCAACACGCTCAACACCCCTCGATACCTCTCAACATGCCTCAACACCGCTCAACACTCCTCGATACCCCTCAATACCCCTCACCACCGCTCCACACCCCGCAACACGCTCAATACAGACACGCACACTACAGTACAGACACACACAGTACAGTACAGACACACACAGACACACACAGACACACTACAGTACAGACGCACACACTACAGTACACGCACACACTACACAGTACAGTACAGACACACACAGACACAGTACACACACACACTACAGTACAGACACACACTACAGTACAGACACACACTACAGTACAGACACACACAGACACACTACAGTACAGACACACACTACAGTACAGACACACACAGACACAGTACACTACAGTACAGGCACACACACACTACAGTACAGACACACACACACTACAGTACAGACACACAGACACTACAGTACAGACACACACAGACACACTACAGTACAGATACACACTACAGTACAGACACACACACTACAGTACAGACACACACTACAGTACAGACGCACACTACAGTACAGACACACACTACAGTACAGACACACACAGACACACTACAGTACAGACACACACTACAGTACAGACACACACTACAGTACAGACACACACAGACACACTACAGTACAGACACACTATAGTACAGGCACACACACTACAGTACAGACACACACACTACAGTACAGACACACACACTACAGTACAGACACACACTACAGTGCAGGCACCCACACTACAGTACAGACACACACAGTACAGACACACACACTACAGTACAGACACACACTACAGTACAGACACACACTACAGTACAGACACACACAGACACAGTACAGTACAGACACATACACTACAGTACAGACACACTACAGTACAGACACACACAGACAGTACAGTACAGACACACAGACACAGTACAGTACAGACTCACTACAGTACAGACGCACACTACAGTACAGACGCACACTACAGTACAGACACACACACTACAGTACAGACACACACACTACAGTGCAGGCACCCACACTACAGTACAGACACACACACTACAGTACAGACACACACAGACACACTACAGTACACGCACACATACTGTAAACAGACACAAGCACATTTACCCACATTGAGTCTATTTAACATTTCTCTCTCTCTGTTGCTCACTCGCTCGTTCCTTCTCTCTCTCTCCTCCTCTCTCTCTCCTCCTCTCTCTCATGCGTAAATGAGAACAGCTCAGTTATGAGTCACTCAGGCAGACAGAGACGTCACACACTAGTTTATCATGCTCGCTCTTTCTCTCTCTCACACACACACACAAAGTACAGAATGAACAGAACGGTGTTGTTCAACGAGAACTGAGGCACTGTCTCTGTCTGTCCTGCTGTAAGTCACAGTAAACACACACACACACCCCGCTATGACCACTGTCCTAAACACTGTTCCCTACAAAGTGCATAGGATACATTATCTGGACAGAGAATAATGTGTGTGTCTATGTCTGTGTGTGTGTGTGTGTGTGTCCATGTCTGTGTATGTCTGTGTGTCTCTGTCCCAGTGTGTGTGTGTGTGTGTGTGTGAACATGTGAGTGTGGATGGAACGTCGGATCAGCTGTGAGGACGATTGACAAAAACAGGAAAAGGAAATAACTGCGTGTCACTTTCCTAGAGCAATTAACACCAATGTTCAATACAGCAGCATTCCTGTCTGTCTGTTTCTCTGTCTGTCTGTCTGTTTCTCTGTCTGTCTGTCGGTCTTATCCTCTTCCGCTTTCTGTCCAAGAAAAAGGGTTCACCTCTGTGTGTGTGTGTGTGTGTGTGTGTGTGTGTGTTTCACACATTCAGTCTCAGCCTAGCAGCAGTTCACAGCATGTACCACAGAGAATAGGAGTTAATGAAAACACAGGCTCTGAAACACACACACACACACACACACACACACGCAGACAAACAGACACACACACACACACACACACAGACACACACACACAGACACACACACACAGAGACACACACAAACTGGGACAGAGACACACAGAGACACAAACATAGAGACAGAGACACAAAGAGACAGACACACTCACATAGACAGACACACAGACACACACTGGGACAGAGACACAAACACAGACACACAGAGACAGAGAGACAGAGACAGACAGAGACACACACACACAGAGACAGACAGAGACAGAGACAGACAGAGACACACACACAGAGACAGACAGAGACACACAGAGACAGACAGACAGAGACAGACAGAGACACACACAGACAGAGAGACACACACAGAGACATACAGAGACAGAGACACAGACACACAGAGACAGACATACAGAGACAGAGACACAGACACACAGAGACAGAGAGAGACACAGACACACAGAGACAGAGACACAGACACACAGAGACAGAGACACACAGAGACAGAGACACACAGAGACAGAGACACAGACAGAGAGAGACAGAGACACACACAACACTTTTTTCTTCGGTTGTCATCTTATTTCATTCATCCCGTCTTTTTCTTCCTTATTGGCTTTTCTATCCTTTCTATTTACATCACTTCCTGTCCATCCCTCTCTCCCTTTTTTCTTTGCCTTTCTCCTTCTATCCATTCATTTCTTTCCCATATTCTCCAACTTTTTTTTCAATCCTCTATTTTTCCTCCTTGTTTCTCTTTCTCAGTTTTCCTTTCTTTTCAATCTTTCCCGCCACTTTTCTATTTCTTCTTTGTCTCTCCCAGCATGTTCCCTCCTTTCCCCCGTCTCTCCCTTCACGTCTCTCCCTTCACGTCTCTCCCTTCACTTTTCTTCCTTATCTCTTTCTTTTTCCTTCTAAGGCGCAATACTGTTACTGTTTGGTTTGGTAACTATAGAAACCACTGGGATTTCATCTGACTCAGCTGATTGGAGGAGCTACAAGTAGAATTCCAACCACACACACACACTCGCTCACACACACACACACGCACACACACACACACGCACACACGCACACACGCACACACTCTCTCTCACTCCCTCACACACACACACACACTCCCACACACTCACTCTCTCTCACACACACTCTCTCTCACTCCCTCACACACACACACACACACACACACACACTTTTATTACCTGAATCTGATCTTCATATAACTTCATTGGTCCAAACTGTACCTCGGTCAGTGAGCTCTGAAACACAATAACATTTAAATCAGCCAAAGATTCATTGCAAATCTGATTCATGAGTCATTTCAACACGATACAGTGATTCGGTGTCATGTGAACAGTTCCATTTTATTTGAGAAAAAAAAATGCTAGTTTGATTTAGCAAGCCACACCCCCTCCAGTGTGATTTACAGTGTCAATTCAGAGACCACACCCCCTTCAGTGTGATTGATAAGTACAGCATAGGCCACACCCTTTTTCACTCTGTAGTGAATATCATCAACAATAAGACCAGAACACTGACTCTTTTGAATCAGTTGGCTTTAACGTTGGATTTACACTGCGCGGTTTTTCAGTCGGACTTCTACAACGCTCATCACATCTAAAGCCCACTAACAGGAGGACAGAGTTTGTACATGTAACCCGCTCGTCGTGGGCGGGTCACACCGGGCTATTACAGCGTGTGATGACCGTAGCGAGTAGTTGAGATACCTAGATGGTCGGAATTGGGCCAGATCATAAGACTATAGATTCACTCGCAGGAGCCACGAGTTGGATGGCGACAGTGAAATGAGAGTTAAACAATTTCAGATAAAAATGTGAAATTTCAACATGACATGCCAGCTAGTGATGTCATAGAGGGGCAGGTTACAGCAGCTGACCAATCAGCGGATTCGCTTCAAGTCACATTTCACAGAACTGCATTTGATTGGATTAAAATCCTGACACGCACTCGGTACAATCCCACGCTCTCGTCTGATTCGTCTGATGGCTCAGGGATTCTGCTTCCTGAACGATTCCGTCAGAGCGGTTCAATCCAGATCGAACAAGCACAGAAATTCACGGCATTAAAGAACCCTGCGATATTCAGAGGAGCTGAAAAACGTTCTAAATTACCGCAGCTCTTCTGCACTTTCTGGCCGAGACGCGTCACGTGACGTCATCCCGACGTGCATTCAGCCAAAGCCTCTTCGATTCACGTGTGTCCAACACGAGTACGGCTAAAAGCGCTCATTTACCAACAAACATCCGTGTGAACGTCCGTGCAGAACTACTCCAACAATTCAAGTCATTTACCACAAAAAAAACCTCAAAGTCACAAAATCTCATCAAAGCTGCAGCACAACTCAAGCCATGTTTCAGCGCAAAACAACCTCAAAAGTCACTTTATTTTGTTCCTGTGGTGTACATATGCTAAACTGCAGAAAGCTCGGGATTTCTGTGAAGCCACCCCCCCATATTATATTGTTATATATATATATATATATATA
>JAFFST010050944.1:2608-18491 GCA_022414735.1 Noturus placidus | reverse complement strand
AGCTAAGCTTAACTTTAATTGAACTTGTTTTGGTAGATGCTCTACCTCTTGCACCAGTTAACTATCGCATGCGGACTAACAGTAATATGTATCTAACACGCATGACATGCTTACGGGTCTAAAAATGTCTGTTCCATATGAAGGGCTGCTGATGGAGTAATTGCAGATGGAACCGGGAGCATGGATGAGATAACTAACTGCTGTGTGTCAAGCTCTCTATTTACAAGAACAGAGCTGGGAATGGTGTTATGGATGAGGTGTCACCGCCTCATAGGGGGGGGTGAAGATTGAAATCATGAGACCGGGGACGAAGAGCAGAAACAGCAGCAACACCAGTGAGGATATATATATATATATATTTTTTTTTTCAAACGAAAGACAAAAAGGGGAAAGATGATTAGTATGTACCGTCTACCTCTTGTCAATCCACTTCCAGGGTGCGTACATGATTGAAGTAGGTAATCAATTGTTGCCATTTTCCCCAAAATGAGTCAACCATGCCTCTGATGTTATACTTGATTTTTTTCAAGTTTTAAAAAGAAGATTAAATCTTTAAGCCTGACTGATATAGAGTGGGGTTGAGGAGAGGTCCAAGGCAACAATATTCTGCAGCGAGCAAGTAACGATGCAAAAGCCACAACACGGTTCAGATGCTGAGATGGAACACAAAAATAGCAATTATAATACAGACATCCAATTTGATTTTAAGAATGTCGGACATAGTTTCAAAAAAAGAGTTCCAAAAGTTCTGCAGTTGGGACAGAGTGCAAACATATGACTAAGGTTACAGGGCGAAAGTTTGCATTTTTCACACATGCCAGGAACATTGGGATATATTTTAGACAGTTTACTCCTAGAGAGGTGAGCTCTATGGACCATGATTTCTGCCCCAGTAATCATCCTCAAGCTCCAGGCCCAATTCCTCTTCCCAAACTTTAATGGTTTTGATATTGTAAGAATCGTCCTGTGACCATTGCATACATCTGTTGTCACGATTGTCATTGCATATACGTCGTTGCATATATCTGTTGTCACGATTCCCCCTTGAAGCGGGAGTGCAGTGCCCAGGCGCGCATGCACCCTGCTCTTTTCTGAGCGGATTTCATTGTTGACACCTCAACATGTGGACTATGTTTACGTTTCTGTTTTGTCTCCTCCCATGCTCTGTCATCTGTTTAACCTGTCATGTGTCGTAATCATTCTCAGCTGTTCTCAATTGCAGCGCTGATTATGCATCTACTTATACCGTGCATCGAGTAGCACTCTGCGCGGAATTTTTAATGAATCAATCATTGTGTTTACGTAAGTGTTTGGATAACTGTCATAGCCTTGCTAGAGTACTTCACAGTCCTAGTTCATGCCACGATTTCATGTCAAGCTTCATGTTTTGTTTTGTCCATGTTTGTGTTCTCTAGACTGGTTTCTCCGCTAACCAGTCTAGAGCCCTCGTCTATGTTAAATGCTTGCTGCTTAGTGTACCGACTCCGATTGCTTTCTGTGACTCCGACCATGCTTTCTGCCACTTTCTGTTTGGATTCTGTCTGCACGATCCCCCTGATCCCGCCTGTTCTGGACTACTGTCTCTTGGATTACGTTTTGTATAAACCGCCTGCCTCTTCTTAATAAAGACTGTTCCAATAGCATTTGTATCCAGCCTTCTCTCTCCACCATCACAAGACATGACAGAATAATTCGCCTCACCATGGATACAGCATTTGAACGGAGAGGACGAAAAACCCGGAATTCCACGCCCCTCAGTCCTGCTTTGGACTCAATGCAGTTTCCGCAGGAAACTTTTGTGGATCTTCTGGACAGGTACGATGGGTTCTTTGGCTACCCGGATTATTGTTTTATTGACAGTCAAACTTATTTCTCAAGTTTAATGGACCCAAAGCCCAGCGAGAGAGAGTGGATCAGATTTATGGTGTCCCGGTTTTTTAGCCCGGCTCTCAACAATTGGCACAACAATTGGCCACAATGAGATCCCGAGAACTAGAGAACAGCAGACAATTCATCGACATATTTTTTCAAAGGTTTGGAGAACCAGGGGAGAGCTATGACCTGGATTAGGGTGGAAATGTGAGCACAAGGTGGACCTACCGTTCCACATACACTATGAGTGGATGAACCACCAGGAGTATGTTAAAATGGACAAACAAGCTCGGCGTCCGCCCAAGCATCCTGACCAAGTTTCATCAAGGCTCAAGCCTGAAATCCAAGTTTCATCAAGGCTCAAGCCTGAAATCCAAGTTTCGTCCATGCTCAAGCCTGAAATCCAAGTTACGTCCACGTCAAAGTCTGGGAGCCAAGTTACGTCCATGTCCAAGCGCGGGAGCCAAGTTATGTCCACGTCCAAGCACGAGATCCAAATTACGTCCACGTCTAAGCAAGAGAGCCAAGTTACGTCCACGTCCAAGAGCCAAGTTTCGTCCCCATCCAAGCCTGAAGATGGCCACCCCAGAGCCCAAACCTGAGACCCAGGAGGTGGGCTCACCTGCTGAGCTCAAGGCTGAGGACCACAGGAAACTTCCCACGCCCAAGGTTCATTCACAAGCCCCTGTGTCAACCTCGGAATGAGAGCTCGAACCTGAAACCCACAATGAGGTTTCACCTGCCCAGCTCTAGCCAGAGGTCCACCTGGTGACCCCAGAGCTCCACTGGGGGACCCAACTACAGCTCTCACACCCACGCTCCAGCCACAGGCCAGCAAGTTCCCCCCTGAGCCCCAGGTCACATTTCAAGTCCCTGAGCCCCAGGTCACGTGTCCAGTCCCTGAGCCCCAGGTCATGTCTCCAGTCCCCGAGCTCCAGGTCCAGTCTAAAGTCCCCGAGCTCCAGGTCCAGTCTAAAGTCCCCGAGCTCCAGGTCCAGTCTCACGTCCCCAAGCTCCAAGTCCCGCCTCGAGTCCCCGAGCTCCAACTCCCGCCTCGAGTCCCCGAGCTCCAACTCCTGCCTCAAGTCCCTGAGCTCCAAGTCATGCCTCAAGTCCACAAGCTCCAAGTCATGCCTCAAGTCGCCGAGCTCCAAGTCACGCCTTTCATCCCCGAGCTCCAAGTCACGCCTTTCATCCCCGAGCTCCAAGTCACGCCTCTCGTCCCTGAGCTCCACGTCACGCCTCCGTTCCCCAAGCTCCGAGTCAAATCTCAAAGTCCCAGACCGCCCAGTTCAGCTACACGGCCTCCGGAAGCCAATGCAACCCACCATAGCAGACACTGGGCTCCTGGCGGTGTACATCCTGCTATCTCCTGTACCGGTCGAGGTCGTCGCTCAGCATTCATTTTCAGCTGAGGACGGTGCTCTATGCTCCTGGTCAGCTGAGGATGTCACCCTGTCTTCCTGCACCGCTGAGTATGCTGCTCTTTTTCCCTGTTCAGCGGAGGATGCCACTCACTCTCCTTGCTCCGCTGAGATAGTCACTCAACCTTCCTGCTTGGTGGAGGAAGTCGCTCTGTTTTCCTGCACTGCAGAGTACACCACTCTGTTTTCCTGCACTGCAGAGTACGCTGCTCAGTCTCCCTGCTCAGCTGAGGATGCCGCTCAGTCTCCCTGCTCAGCTGAGGATGCCGCTCAGTCTTTCTGTTCAGCTGAGGTTGTTGCTCAGCCTCCCTGTTCAGCTGAGGATGCAGCTCAGTCTTCCTGTTCAGCTGAGGATGCCGCTCAGTTTCCCTGTTCAGCTGAGGACGTCGCCCAGTCTCCCTGTTCAGCTGAGGACGTCGCCCAGTCTCCCTGTTCAGCTGAGGACGCCGCCCAGTCTCCCTGTTCAGCTGAGGACGCCGCTCAGCATCCCTGTTCAGCTGAGGACGCCGCTCAGCATCCCTGTTCAGCTGAGGACGCCGCTCAGCATCCCTGTTCAGCTGAGGACGCCGCTCAGCATCCCTGTTCAGCTGAGGACGCCGCTCAGCATCCCTGTTCAGCTGAGGACGCCGCTCAGCATCCCTGTTCAGCTGAGGACGCCGCTCAGCATCCCTGTTCAGCTGAGGACATCACTTTGCTCTCCCGTTCGGCTCGGACTGTCGTGCTGCTTTCCGGCGCTGTCATGTGCACCCCTCAGCGTTTTTGTTTTTCCTGGACTGCTACCCCGTCCCCTGGCTCTGCATTGGGACATTCTTCCCAGGGGGCCAGGACCACCAAAGGGGGGGGGTGTTTTATGGCACTCTGGGAGTAGAGCTTTTTGGGGGGGGGGTTATGTCATGATTACCCCTTGAAGCGGGAGTGCAGTGCGCAGGCGCGCATGCACCCTGCTCTTCTCCATCGTAGCTTGCCTTGGAGAACTGCTTGTTCGTAGCTTGTTCAATACTTTTTTTTTCCTGTGTCATTCCAATTTATTACACATACCTTTATTTATGGACTTTAATGTTGTGAATTCTTTATATTTCCAGATTTCTGTAAGTTAATACTGGTGTCTGGTGAAAATCTTATGTGAATAGCATAATGGGAAATATATTTACTGAAAAAAATGTTGACACGCCAATGCTTAATTCTCCCACTGGATATGGTCCAGTAATTCTCCCTCTCCTTCCTGTTCTCACTCTATTCTCTCTCATTTACACAGCTGTCCACCTGCTGTCCTACTCTTGTCTCAGATACTTTGTCCTCTTGCTGACTCTCACCTGTTCTGTCTTTCCCATTTGTTCTGTTTCTGTGTCGAATTCTTGTTAAGACACTCAGGCTCTTTTTGTCCTTCTTCTCTCTTAACTTTAATTAATCTTTTTCACCCAACTTCGTCTTCCTCATTTACTTACCCTCTCCCCCCCACCATTTTCTCCATTGTGTTGATATATTAGATCATTAGCAGTCTCATTATCATTTTATCTTGTAGAAAGATCTTCAATACTGTTATGCCACGGCGATCTCATGGCTGCAGTTCCCAGCATGTGGTTCTGCCCAGGGACATGGTGGAAGAGGACTACACTTCCCAGCTATGCCTGCACTAGAGTTCACCGGAGTTCTGATTATGAACACCTGCACTACATCTAAAGTTATAAAAGGGCCTCATTTATAAAAAGGACTGCTTGCGAAGTAACCGCACAGCAGCCTTGTCTCTGTTCGTGATCCAAGCCTTAATCTCATATACGTTTACCTAGTTTCGATATCCGCTTGTCTTTAGGTTCCGTTTCTGCCTACGCCCCTTAGAACCAGATTGCCCGATTATTCTGACCTTGATCTCATTCCGTGTTCCTTCTGTCATCCACCCCACGTAATCCCGATTGCAAGTCCGTGTTTGTCTCCGCCTAAGAATCGTAAAAGATACAACATTGCTGACAAAGAATTTTGTCTCTTATTAATTTTACTTATTAACACTTATTAATTTTATATTAACACTCACTCACCTACGTATAAATCTTTGCACCAAAATGTACACTGCTGTTAAAAAGTTTGGAATCACTCAGAAATTCTCTTTTTTTTATTATTATTTTTTTTCAAGAAATTTATTTTTTAAATTAATGGAAAATCTAGGCAAACAAAGGCCCATTATCATGTCAACAGCTGAAAATAGCTGTGCTATTTAAGGAAACAATAAAATGGGCCATCGTTGTGCTACTTGAGTATCTGGTTCATCAGCATTTGTGAGTTCGATTATGGTCTCAAAATGCCCAGAAACTCATTAACATATTGTTGTTTTGAGAAATAAAGGCTATTCCATATGAGAAATTACTAAGAAACTGAAGGTATCTTACAAAAGGTGTGTATTGATCCCAGCAAAAACCGGCTCTACCCAGGATAGAAAGCAAAGTGGGAGACCCTGTTGCACAACTGCACAAGAACATAAATACATCAGAGTCTTTAGTTTGAGGAACAGACAGCTCACAGTTCCTCAATCAACTTTATTAAAAAGTATGTACAAAACACCAGTCTAATCATCAGCAGTAAAGTGGAGACTCCACACTCTACACCAAACAAGAGTTTAAAAGGAAACCCATATCTATGACTGGCAAATAAAGTATACATTGGATGGAGGATAGTTGAAAAAAGTGTTATGTGAAGAGAAATCTAAGTTTGATGTGTTTGGGTTACAGAGAAGAAAAAATGTGAGGCACAAAACAAAGACAAAGATACTGGAGGCATGCTTGATGCCATCCGTCAAGCATGGTGGATTAAATGTGATGATCTGGGGTGCATAGGTGCTTATAAAGTAGGAAATTTGTATAGTGTAAAAGAAATCTTAAAAATGGAAGATTCTTACTTTCTTTTGCAACACCATGCCATACCCTTTGGACGGCACTTTATTGAAGCCAGTATCATCGTACAGCAGGACAATGACCCAAAGCACTGTTCCAAATTATGCAAGACTAATTTAATTTGACCTACTTAGTTTAATTTAACTCTGGTTAAAAAGACATGCATTGTAAGGTGATTGGCATTTCCAAATTATCCATAGTGTGTGTGTGTGTGTGATTGTGCTCTGTGATGGGTTGGAATGCCATCCAGAGTGTTCCCCACCTCATGCCCTGAGTCCCCTTGGATGTTCTCCAGGATTCCATGCAACCCTGTGTATTAGAAGCAGTAAAGAAAATGGATAGATGGAATTTAATTTCTTTTTAGAGAAGAAGCAGTCAGCTGGAATGCTGCGTGTATTGGATTTGCCAGTGCAATCACCAGATCTCAATCCTATTGACAAGTTGAATGACCAGATGCTACAAAAAATTGCCCACCAGACCAACCCAACTTGTTGAAGGTGCTTCAGAAAACAAAGGGTGAAATTTTTTGCAGATTACTTAAACCAGGGGTGTCCAATCTTATCCGGAAAGGGCCGGTGTGGGTGCAGGTTTTCATTCTACCAAGCAGGAGCTACACCTGAATCCACCTGTTTAATCAGTTGATCATGGCTTTCAATAGACTCAGGTGTAGCTTCTGCTTGGTTGGAATGAAAACCTGCACCCACACTGGCCCTTTCCGGATAAGATTGGACACCCCTGACTTAAACAAACTGACAACTAGAATGCAAAGTCTGCAAAGCTGTAACTGCTGCAGATGGAGGATTCTTTGATGAAAGAAAAGTACTATATTATTTCAAGTGGAAAATCATTATTTCTAATGTTACGCGGCTCAGACAAGCAGCGCATTCCAACATGGCTCTGGCCACGCCCCCCTCAAGCATTCAAGTTGCGGATTATGCTGTAGAATTCCGGACAGTAGCCGCCAGGAATGGATGGAATGATCCAGCATTGAAAACCCTGTTCTGCCGTGGATTGAACGCTGATATCATCAAGGAGCTGGCATGCCGCGATGATGAGGGGACGCTGGACACACTGATCACGCTGGCAATACGCCTTTACCGCCTACTTAAGGGCCATGCTCTTAATTCCGCTGTTAAGGTGAGCCCTGAGGAGCCTATGGAATTGGGCAAAACCCGCATTAGCGAACAGGAGAGACACCGCCGGGAGAACCGCTGCTTCTACTGTGGCAAGCCCAACCACTTCAGTCGGCAGTGCCCTGAGAAGCCACGTCCTCACCTCGAGGTAAGCAGACAGCTACTCGTTCCTTGTGGAGAGCAATCTGCTTTTACATTTCCTGAGAACTCATACTGCTCTTATGTTGTAGAAGTCCTGATTGACTCCAGAGCAGCCGGTAACTTCATTTCGAAAGCCACCATTGCTCAGTATAACTTTCCCGTCCGCCTTTTGGAATGCCCATGTGGTGTCCACGCGATCGACGGTGCCCCCATCGGGAGGGGCATGATCACACATTGCACCGAACCACTCCACCTGTGGGTCAGCGCCCTACACCAAGAAACCATCCGGCTGTATGTCATAGAGATAGCTCGTCATCCCGTGGTTTTCGGCCTCCCCTGGTTGAAGCACCATAACCCCCAAATATCCTGGGCATGCAGAGAGATTGTGCAGTGGTCACCACAATGTATTACGCACTGCCTCCAGGACCTGGTAATCCCACTATCATCCACCACAATAGAAAGTCCCAATCCGGACAAACCTGTATTGATTCCCCCGGCTTACCATGACCTCCTGGAGGTTTTTAGCAAAAAGAAGGCAAGCAGGCTTCCCCCTCACAGGGAATATGATTGCAAGATCGACCTCCTTCCCGGCGCCACACTACCCCGGGGAAGAGTTTACCCCCTGACCCTCAAGGAACAGGAAGCCATGGAGGAGTACATCCAGGAGGCATTTCACCAGGGATATATAAGACCTTCCATGTCCCTTGCTTCAGTAGGATTCTTTTTTGTCGAGAAGAGGGGAGGGGGGCTCCGTCCATGTATTGATTATCGGGGACTTAACCAATGCTGTGTGAAATACCGCTACCCCTTGCCCTTAGTCCCATCAGCCCTGGAACAACTCCGCACCGCCACAGTTTTTACACGATTAGATTTATGCAGCGCATACAATTTGGTGCAGATCTGGGAAGGAGACGAGTGGAAGACGGGGTTTAGCACCACTTCGGGGCACTATGAGTATCAGGTAATGCAATATGGGCTGGCCAACGCTCCTTCTGTATTCCAATGCCTCATTAATGACGTGTTATGGGACATGCTGGGGCGTTATGTGATCGCATACATTAATGACATTCTCATCAACTCCAACACCAAGGGAAAACATGTTCAACTTGTCCGCCAGGTTCTGCGTCGCCTGTGAGAGAACCAGTTGTATGTAAAGGCAGAAAAATTTGAATTCAATCAGCATACCATCGCCTTTCTGGGATACGTGATCAGTACCCAGGGAGTTGCCATGGATCAAGGGAAGGTCAAGGCAGTGCAGGGGTGGCCCACGCCCACTACCGTTAAAGAGCTACAGCGCTTCTTAGGGTTTGCCAATTTCTACAGAAGATTTATAAGGAACTTCAGCACAGTGGCAAAACCTCTCACAACCCTCCTACAGGGGAAACATGGATGCCTCCATTGGAAACCCTTGGCCCAACGAGCTCTGGAGAGGCTCAAGTTGGACTTTACAACTGCCCCCATCTTAAGGCATCCAGACCCCTCGACAAATTTCACGGTCGAGGTGGACGCATCAGAGGTCGGGGTAGGAGCTGTCTTGTCCCAAAGGTTCGAGGAGAAGCCAAAGCTCCACCCCATAGCCTATTTTTCTCGAACCTTCTCGCCCGCGGAGCAGAGTTACAACGTGGGAGACAGAGAGCTGCTAGCCGTAAAGTTGACGTTAGAAACATGACGACATTGGATTGAGGGAGCGAATCACCCCTTCGTCATCTTTACGGACCACAAGAATCTTGAGTACATTTGAACTGCCAAAAGACTCAATTCCCACCAGGCCCGCTGGGCCCTGTTCTTCATACAGTTTGACTTCACGCTATCTTGCCGACCAGGTTCCAAGAACATCAAAGCAGACGCCCTCTCTCGCCGTGATCCTCCTGTATGGGCCAACACTGGTGATGAATATATTCTAGACCCTGCCTGCATAAGCAATGCCATAGAATGGGAGCTGGATCAGCACCTGTGTAGGGTTCCCCGCTTGCAAGTACCCCTTCCTGCCTTGGACTGAGTACGCCCAAAACTCCCTGCGCCATTCCGCCACCAAGCTTACCCCGTTTCAGTGCATGCTGGGGTACCAACCTCCCCTGTACCCCTTGAACGCCACAACCACCGCCTCCCCGGCAGTAGACCAATGGTTCCGGAGGAGTGAGCAAGTATGGGCCAAGACCCATCGCCACCTGCAGGTCGCCCGAACACGTACAAACGCAAGGCAGACCGCCATCACAGTGTGAACCTCCAATATCAGCCCGGGGATCGGGTATGGCTGTCAACCCGAAATCTTAGACAACAGCCGAGTGGGAGAAAATTGTTACCGAGGTACACGGGCCCCTTTGAAATTCTTCGGCGAATAAACGAGGTAACTTATCACCTCAAACTACCATGTCACAGCCGATTGTCTCCCTCTTTTCATGTCTCACTCCTCAAGCCAGTGGTAGACGGCCCACTAGCCTCCGAGGTGTCTTCCACGACTCCGCCTACCCCGCTGGAGGTAGAAGGCCAACCAGCATATCAAGTCAATAAGATACTCCGGTCGAGGCACGGGAGAGGGAGCCGGTTGGAGTATCTGATAGACTGGGAGGGGTACGGACTGGAGGAGCAATGCTGGGTGCCCTGGCAGGATATATTAGACCCTCAACTCCTACGGGACTTCCACCAGGCCCATCCGACCCTCCCGGGCACACGACCATGGGGCAGAACACCGGCTCCTGGCGTGAGCTCTTTGGGGGGGGCTCTGTCACAGCACGGCCAGCCTCGTCCGCTGCCACCAGGGAACCGTCACTCACCTCGCACACTACCTTGAACTCCACTTCCCATGAGTCACCGCCACCGCGCCTGCGCTCTCCCTCTCCTCAATTCTGAATGCACGCACCTGTCGCCAATCATTCCATAAAGCTCCCTGTCTGTATAAATTCCCCTCTGCCACATTCAACCGATGCGAAGTATACATCTTATCGACTAGTTTCTTAGCGTTACCAAGCCTGTTTTCGTATTTTGCTCCACCGCGTACCTGACCGTGTTTTCCGCCTCTGTTGACTATTTTTACTACCTGTCCCTTTCAAGTCTGTTCATCCGATTGCCTGACCCTTGCTACTACTTTGACTACATTCAATAAGCCTGACGCAAGCCGGTGCTTTTACCACTCTGTCATCACCACGCGCTTTCTCCTCACTTCCGCATCTCCCACGACTGATTCCTCCCTTGAGCAAAAGCGTGACACAGTATAGAAAAGGCACTTTAAAACACAAAACCTTGACAATTGGATGATATAAGGTAAACTGTTAAAGATTTTTGTTTCAGAACACTGTTTTGTGAAACCAAAGTCCTGCCGCACCCACAATGGGTTTTTTTGTTACATGAGAAATCCTTGGTGCTTGTATCGTTCTATTTTAGGGATGTAACCAAATAAGAAATCATAATTCAGATTGAACAGATAATGTGTCCTAAACTAATGCATACAAAAATAGGAATAGTAGCAGGACTATTAATTTTTTTTTTAGGTTTACCAGAAGGCTTCTGACTATGTGTGTACATCCTACAGGGAAAAAAAAATACAATTGTGTGAGGTTTTTAATTTGAAAATTTTACTTTCATTTCAGAGGACATCTTATGGAAGCTCATTAGCACCCCAACTACAAATTAAAAATGGCACAGAATGGTTTGAAACAAAATGTTAGTGGACAGGAAAAGGTAAACATGTGTTTCTTCATTTCCCAGCATGACTTTCAGTGTCAACCTAGCTCAGCAACACACCCAGCACACCACCTCGCCTGAATACCAACACCTGCGACTCATTCCCCACCATGGGCGTAACCACGCACTCTTTGGCGGGGTCGTGACCCCCCAATGATGAGTAAATACCAATCTGTCCCCCCCAATATACAGGAGAAAATATTTTCTGCTTTAATTTTCCCTGCCAACGGACCTGTCTTTTCTTCATCTATTCTATTTATTTATCTATTTATTTATGTCTATTCTTTTTATATATACTCACGTCTGTTAAGGAAAATAGGTGTGCCCCCACCCCCATTGTACACTTGGTTTTGCCCATACTCAACACAAGTTCGGTGATGTATTTTAGCAGCTTCCCCATGCTGTGGGAGATTCTATCACTCACAAACCATGTGAATTCGAACAGTAACTGTAATCCTAAAACTATGTTCTAAATATGCAAATATTCAGTATGAAATTTTGGAAGTTTGGCTGCGCGCAAGGGGGGGTTGTTTAGCGTTGGACCCCCCCAATGTCCAAGCGCTTGGACCCCCCCCATGTCCATAACATGGCTACGCCCTTGTTGCCCACTATAAATATGCCTTACCTTCAGTGCGCAGCATCAGCAGCACTGCTAAGAATTTTGGGCCCCATTAAGAGATTGCAATTTGCAAAGCCAAAAAATTTGAACTGTAGGAAGGTGAAAGGCATTAGGCATGCTTAGGATAATTTGATCAATCTTGCACTGACTGAAAAAATGTGAAGTTAGTCTAATGTTAAACTTTGATGCATCTTAAGGTACTGAATGTGTACTGAGTATTGACTACTCAGGTAGTTTTTCACCAGTTTCAACTTGCTGAAAGCCTGTTCACCCCCAGCAACAGGCAGTGTTCAGAAAATCCTCAATCCAATACAAATTTGTCCATTTCTGTAGCTGTATCTTATAGATGGCACTAAGGAGCTCCAGAGGGGAGAGAGTATGTGGAAATGTGACACTATATATTCTGCTCAGTAAAAAAAGATTATTGGAGCTGACTTCACATATGTGAAGATTTACGTGCCTACCCTAGCTCTCACAAAATAAGACATAGCCTACAATATTTATTTATTAATAACCGTAGATTAATCCTGTCAAATCAGTCATATTCTCTACAATTCGGAGGTTCATGTGTTCATAAACACAGAAAGCAGTGCTTGCACTTGCCTTTTCTACCATATTAAAACTAAATCAGCGCAGAATAGTTGACGTACAAGTAGTTCGACTTGCCTGAAGTTTAAACTACTCGCCCTAGGCGAATGGTTGTTGGGGGGTATGGGGGTCAAGCTTAAGTTCCAGCCCTGCGTATGGCAAGATCTCCATTGAGATCAATAGTTAACCCATTGTCTCTGTTGTGTGTCAAGCACAATACATATACTCTGCCATTCTTTGAATAAATCTGAGATCTTGGCATTTCAATTTTGTGTGTCTGTGTGTCATTTGGCAGCTCTCCCAAGCGCTTGATACAGGTGTGTAGCGGGGCGAGGGTGCCTTCTTTGTTGTGTACTTTTACTTTCTCTTTTCTTAAAAATCACAAACCGAAGGTCACAATTCCTAACAGTTGTTTAAACCAAATAACCAAGAAGTTCCACTACCCCCTGCCTTTGGTTCCAGCCACACTGGAACAATTGTATTCATCAAACTTGACCTGAGGAGTTCATACAACTTAATGTGTATCTGTATATGTCAAAGCAGAGAAATGCCTATTCCATTACCCCCACCCCCTGTATTCATTCATAGTGTATGTGATTACATCTGAAGATGTATATACGGAGACACAGAAGGTGCAGGGTGTGCTGGAATGGTCACATCCCAGAATCATTAAGTAGCTCCATTCTAAGGGTTTGAGAATTCTATCACATTACTCACATGGTCCCCTGCTGCAAAAAATGCATGTTAAGATGGAAGTATATGAGGTAGGAGCAGGGCCACGCTGTCCCAGCGACAAGGCATAGTTCCTCCTAAGTTGAATCCCATCACCTTCTTTCCTATGAAACTTTCCACAGCTGAATTATGATGTGGTGAATACATCAGTTGTCACGTTGAGTTGAAGGAAGCGGAAACAGGCGCAGACTGGCTTTTCGCTGATTTATTAGCTGAATTCGATAATCAACACAAATAAAGCAAATACCAACGCGATACTCTGAAAAAGGACTAGGAACAAAAATACTCCAGCTAATAAACATGAAAACAAAAACCTGCTTCTCAGGCACATAAACAAGGAACAAAGCTCACTTCTCAGGCTGATTACCTAAACACGGTGACAGGAGTCTAAATACACTCACACACACAACGAAAGACAAAAACTATGTGCTCTACTAGCACTATATATACACCCCCAGTGTTCATTAACCAAAACAAGGCTCAGGTGCCAGAATCCATGTGACCCCGAGTGAACCCACGTGACCAGCAGTGGCTGCTGGGAAATGGAGTCCACCGGCACCCTGGGGTGGAGCTGCTGAGGAGAGTCACTGCAAGTGTTCGGCCACCAGAGGGCGCCAGCACCAGCCAAGGTGCAGTGCCACACCTGTGTGTGTGTGTGTATGTGTGTGTGTGTTTTGTTTTTAAATGGCTGCTCTCCATCCATGTCAAATGAAAATGTAATGAAACACCATAAATTACCATATTTTGACTACTAGCAGCACTATGTCCCACCATCGTAGTACATTTTGATAGTGTGTCATGAAAACTTTTCTGACCTTTCTAGAATCCAACAAACCAAAAAAACTGTAAATCTGATAAAATATTAGATATTATTGTTGTCAACTATAAACAACAGTTTCTTGATTTGGGATAGATATAATTGTTTTGCAATTCTATGTTAGGTAGAAGATTCAGGAGCTGAATAAAGTTATGCATAGACAACATAGATCCTTCACTTTGTTGAAGGTCAATGTCATTACTTAAAGAAATTGGCTGTGGATACCTAACTACTGATAAACCAGCCCTATGGGGTTATGATGAAACTTAGTTAGAATAAAAATGATGAGTAAGTCTGTGCATATGGAAAGAGTACAAATCTTACCACTTCTCTAGAGCTTGAATTCTCACAGGATTCTCTAGGGGGACCAAAGAGATTTCAATGAGTGTTGCCACTTCTTAATATAGAAAGTTCCCTGGTCTTGCTGAATCATCAGGCACTGAAAAGTATTTCAATTGGGATCACTACATGCACCTCACAGGTAAAAGGTATTTGCATATTTCCAGCAAAGGAGTGAGTAAGGTACTCACCTGTATTGACATATATCTTTCTACTTTTCACCACAGCAGAACCAGCAACCCTTCTTTCTCCAACCTTTTTTTTCCTCCCATGAGATCTTTACATTCCCAGCTTCCATACTTTTTTTCTATTCCATTGAGTGGGGCTGATAACATGAGGGTTTCTTCTTGGCGTCTATACATGAATACGGTTATCAGTGCATATGGTTACAAACTGACCAAATGAAATGATTCATCTTAACAATCAAGTTCTGCCTGAATGACATCAGCGAGCCCACATCGGAAACAGGGTTTGAGTGTTGCCTTGTCTGATCTACTTTCTGCTGCCAGAGAATAATAGTGCAGAGCATAATCAGTTACTAGATAATTTCAAGGCTAAAGGATGATCCAAAACACAAAACTAGGAAACAAAGGCAATGGTCATATAGAACAAGGCAAACAAAATAGCTCAGAAATTGACAAGGCCAATGACTAAATGTCCATGAACTGCTTAAATAGTGATAATTGAGAAAGCGACCCAGAAGTGGGTGCAATTGGAAGTCCTTGTCATAATTATATTGGTAATATATTGCTGCATGATCAGTCCTAGTTGTAATTGACAATTATTAAGTAATTATTAATCACTGCAAACTTGTATTCTTTGAACAGTGTGTATGCAACACTCACATTACACCCACACATTTTTTGGAAGTTTTAAAAGAGCCCTTGATTCATTTCACAAATCTACTCAGAGCTTGGTGCCTTTCCCAGCACAATTGTCAGAGATTTCCGACAGTCCGACAGCGTGCGCTTCAGGATTGTTATACTTTGTCACATACAGTGAGGGAAAAAAGTATTTGATCATCTGCTGATTTTGTACGTTTGCCCACTGTCACGTACCGGTTGGGTTGGTTGGACAGCAATCGCGGGAGATCAGGCGGGAGTCAGGCAATCAGGCGGACACCACCGGGGAGATGGATGAGGCGAGAATCAAAGTCGAGAAAAAAGGCAAGGGTCAGGCGATCGGGCGAATAATCCAAACGGGGCTTCAGACGGAGTAGTAAACGAGAAACGGTAAACTGGGTCGAAAACACGGAAATCAAACACGGGTAATAAATGCTCGGTAACTCTAGGAATAGCTCACTATGACGTATACTTCGCGTCTGCGTTCGGTGTGTGTTTGAGCTTTATTCTGACTGTCAGATTGGCTTCAGGTGTGCAACCTAGAATTCCGGGGAACCAGAGCGCATGCACGCTGGCGGTGCATTCTGGGAATTTGAGTCCGGCGCGGGCTGAGATGTCACAGAGCCCCCCCCCAAAGGGCTCCCACCGGGAGCCAAATGCCTTCTCGGTCTCCCCCGTGGCCGGGGCCATGGAAGAGTCCATGGTCCTGGTGGAATTTCCTGAGCATTTGCGGATCGAGGATGTCTCTCCGGGGAACCCAGCTCTGCTCCTCCGGCCCGTAGCCCTCCCAATCCACTAGATACTCCACGGAGC
>JAFFST010050939.1:2160-13733 GCA_022414735.1 Noturus placidus | reverse complement strand
AAATGGCAACAGTTTATTACCTACTTCAAGGATGTACGCACCCTGGAGGTAGATTAAGGAGAGGTGGACGGTCAATACTATCCATCTTACACCCCCCTATTTTTTTCTCATTTTATTCTGTATGGATTTACGAAAATAATATGAAACATATGTAATTGAATTACATGAATCATAAATAAATGAATCGTATGTAAACTTTCCTGGGTGGGTGGGAGGGGCTGTTATCGGGGTAAAAGATATTGATTCTGTATTGATATTTTGTTGTACTCTTAAAAGTGTACAAGAATCAATAAAAAAAAAATAATAAAAAAAAGAAAACACACACCGAAATGATGTCCTGTCTGTTTTTTTTCTTGAAAAAATGTGCATACCCCTTCCGATCTCTCCACGCCCCCCTGGCTGAGAACCACTGATCTAGTCCGTTAACACGTTTTAATAAATGTGCAAAAATGTGTGATGTCATAGTGGTCCGAGTGTACATTGTGGAATGAATAAATACATTTTAACATAAGATGACATCATCAAAAGTGAATGAATACATTGTGAATGCACAATATAATGGTTTTTCCTCTCTTTACACGTGCATGACTCCTGTTAAATTGTATTAATCAGACCGAGTACTCTGATGTGGTCACTGCAGCACAGAGCCTCATCTCGGTGCTAACACCGACTCGGAATCACAGTTTGAGTCCACTTTTATTATTTATTTTGCCGCACTGCTCGAACTGAATTAAAGCACCAGTACACGGTTGAAAGATTTAAATGAAGATGAGTGGACTAAAAGTCTATATTGCAGTGAGAAATATATTTGTAGAGTTGTGTATTTCATATCCAGTTAATGTTAATGTATATAAAAAAGTGGATATTATATATGAGCAGTTTGATGTTCAGTGAAATTAGAAATGCTTGTGTTTGTGGTGAGTGAATGTGAAGCCTAACAGGAGCTTTTATCCAGTTAATGTGGAACAACTTGTTGAAATGGAAAAAATCACGTTTTTATTTGGATTTTTTTCATAATTGTGGAATTAATTATTATTAATGTAAAAGAAGGCATAAAAGGCAGAACTATAATTATTGCTAGCTTTAAGAGAAAAGACACTTTGGGTTTAAAATGATACAATATGCATTTATAGAAATTAAAGTTCAGACCAATTCTCAAACCTTATCCTTTACTGTAATAGGGTACAATACAACCGCAGTGAAGAATATATAGCATTCAACTCTAACAACGATAAGTGACAAAAATCTCACTCGAATGCACAAGCAAAAAAGTTACTGATTAATAAAAGGACAAAACATGTCCATGAACTGCTGACTTCTGAGTTCTGATACACTTGAGCAGAAAATAAAAACAACAACAAAACCCTTTAAATGTGCGGTGCCTTTGGGGAAGATGCAAATCCTCAGATATTGACTGGAATAGTGACTTTCAGATTAACATCATCCACCTATTGAAGAAAAGAAAGCATGTCTTAACATTCCTGTTTGTTATAATGTAAATATACAATATAACATTTTAATGATCTATTCTGTAAATTGTAACTTGCTTGGTTTTATAATTGGTGCAGTTACAGTGGTGTGTCCTACAGATGGGGTTTCCTAAAATGTACAATTTAAGGGTAAGACGTAGCTAAACATATCGTTCTTTACTATCCACACCATTCTGGGCTTGACCCGGTTTGTTTTGTTCTGTGTGTCGAGTTTTCCTTAAACTCCTTATAGTATATTAATCAAACACTGTTGTAAATCGTTAGCAGTATCAGGGTTAAATATGTGAAAACATGGTCACTATAAAGTACAATACTTAAACAATGCTAATGTCCATGTCACTACCACCGTTTTAATAAAGCACTTCATGGTAATCATGATAAAATGGTAAAAATGACTTACTTCAATAATGCTGAAGGTGTTCATGAAGACGTCTCCTCTAAAGCCAAGTGTAGTCACTTTGTCCGCTGGTATACGGTGATCGAACGTACAGAATTCCAGGCCATTCACCATCACCTGAACAAATTAAATACAACCTTATTTAATCAATTGTTCTTAAAGCTTTGACAAACTTTTGACAAACTTTCTCCATAACATCACACCTCATATCCTTCTGGTTTAACAACCATGATGATATCAAAGGCTCCTCCTTTGACAAATGGGCCTCCTGGTGTCTCGATCCAATTCACATCCCATTTCCCATTCCTGAAGCTGTTACGGACCACAGAGTTCGAGTACAAACGGGGGTTGAAGTGAAGAGCGATGTCATCAAGGATCTCCGGCCCAGTCTGCAAATTTATTGAGAATCTGAAAGAAATTGTTTTAATGTTTAATTGACTCTACCAGATGCTACTGAGAAATTTGTAAATAATCTATTTCATATTGGTTTTCATTCAAACTGTCGTGCAATGAAGACACATTTCACATACCTTTCTGCATCTGAAGGAACAACCCCCTGGAAGAACATCGCCAGACCAGATCTCAAGCCTCCAGGGATTGATCCCCGATATGGTTTTCTCTGTTGTGGTTAAGCAGCATTGATTATTTTAATGAAAAATCGCTAATCATGTGATTATTATCATAACAATGCAATCTTCTGGCTTGTTCAGTCATGGCATGAAACTGTTACTCACAGGGTTGCAGACTGGATGTGGCACATCAGACTGGATGTCAGAAAGCTTTGTGCGTGAGGTGCCAGACTTTAGTTCCTTAGCAAAAGTCGATGTGTTCCAGTCCTGAAGAGAGCATTGACATTCAGTACATAATGCTTATGAAGCTTCTCCACAATGTCTCTGAACCTGTTTACCCCTCATTTATGAGAAATCAAAGTGCTGCAGGGTTGATGCCAGCCACGATAGGGAAAACTAACATATAACAACAACTAAAGGTGAATTAAATTAAATCCTCACTGTTTACAAGTAACTCAACTCTGAATTTGCCCAAAGTCAGCACAACGTCAAATGAATTGCTACCAGAAGCACATGTGGATCTTTCATGTCCTGTGGCCTTCCCCCTTTAGTTCATTGCCTTTCCTGTGGGGAAAAGGTTTCTCTGTTTGTTCTGACTGCTGCTTTATCTGAAAGAGCAGAGGTTTTATGTGTCTCCCACAACGCCTCAGCAACGGCTCAAACATGTTGAATGTTCCCTGAAGCCATGTCATATTTCTGTTTCAGATATCTGCTAAGGTAATGGAAATGTGCTCAGTTGGTGTTGTCCAGTTATTAAACCTCAGGAAGTGTTTGTGTACAGTATATACAGTACAGCTGCTGGTCAGATAAGGAATGAACACTTGAAATATATCAGTCTGTGTGTAATGAATGTTTACATTATACTAGTTTCACTTTCTGAATGGAATTACTGAAATAAATCAACTTTTGATGATATTCTAATTTTATGACCTGCACCTGTATGTTCATGAGGGTTTACATGAATGAGACCAACATGTAAATCCTTGTGCATTCATTTCTGATTTAAGCTCCTTGTGTAGTTGAAAATTACATAATAATGGCTTCACACTGCATGAAAAAAACAACCATAAATGAAGTGCAGAGTATATAACTTACTGGAACAATACCAACAATGTTCACCATGACAGCCCCAGCAATGTAAAATGAAGCCACGTTCTCCACTGGCATGCGATGTTTGAACAGGCAACACCTCTGACCATTCACATAGACCTGGAAAGAACAGAGATTTCATTCATATGAACTTATCTATTCTGCTAATGTGTGTAAGCTTTTCTATTCTCCGTACCTCATAACCTGCCGATTTGGTCACAATAAAGACATCAAAGGCTGATCCCTGGGGAATGGGGAACCCTGAAGTGTGTTCTTCCTTCTCCCACCTGCCATTACTGTGGCTGTTTTGGACCACCATGCCACTGATGTTAAACTGAAAAGCGATGTCGTCATCAACCTTCAGCCCGGTTACAGGATTAAATGAAAAGCTGTATTCGAAGTAAAAACAAAATACACAAGAAGATTCTGATTAAGTCAGCGTAATCCGACACTGGATATATTCTATCCCATATTAGATCCTTGTTCCCGTTACTGAACAACACATTGCTGGTTTATTTTGTATATCATGTGGTGAAAGATATGAATTCATACTCTGTTCCTATTGCAACCCCTTGGACGTACAAAGCCATTCCTTCTCTCAGCCCTCCAGGAATTGTCTCAATGTAGGGAATGATCTGTGGTGAGTATAAGCACAGAACACATCCAATGGTGATATACTATAATGTTTATAGATAGCAAACAACACTGGATTGGCTGATTAAATATCATTTTAAAAATCTGCTTTCCAGATTCAGAAAAGTGCAAATGAGATTTATTTCCACTTGTAAGAAGCATTTTTTTAAATTCCAAACTGTATGAGCTCCTACTCACAGGACTGTTGACAACATGTGTAACCTCTGACTGGATAGTAGAGAGAGACCATCGTGACCTGCCCAGACTGGTGATTATTCTAGTCCTTATATCATTAAGGTGGGAAGGTGTGAAGAAGTTCTGTGGGAAACAAAATGATACGTTACATAAATAAATTAAAGTCTACATTTACCTTTAATGGACATGCAGAATATTAATTATTTGATTTCACTTAGTTCTGTTTTTACCTCTATACTCACAATATGACACACGTTTAGAAGAACATAGACCATTTCTCTCAATCGACTGGTTTTAATACAATAAATTTAAAGGTGATTTCAATGCACTGTTTTAATTAATTATAATAATTCATAATTCAAAATATAAAACCTGAGAGAATCAGTTCCTTTACCATAGGCTACATTTCTTATTAAATTTTGCTGCATGAACAGAATGAGTAAGAATCTGATATATCTTTAACTGACCCATGACTGGTCCTTGTTAATACTGAGCTTCAGAGCAATGGAGAAGGGGACAGAGTCGCTGGCTTCACTCACTCCCACATCACCAACTGCTCTGTATCGGACCCAGTGTTGGCGTGCTAACATTAGTCCAGTCAGTATGAAGCAGCTCTGTGCATCTGAAGTGTCTGTAACTGTCCATTCATCAGTGTCCTCTTCTGAATCAGTTGGTGGTGTCATCCTGTATTCAACTCTGAACCGTACCGTCTCTCCAGTTGGGGATTCTGAAAGCTTTAGGAGGACTTTCTCATCACTGGTCTGCACCACAGGTGGAGGCGGTTTGGATACAGGCTGGAACTCAGGATCTGTCAGAAGGCCTTTCTGGTAAAGTCGGATGGAGGTTCCTGGATTGCTGGGGTCAGATATTGAGGCAATGATGAACTTGATTCTCTTCTCATTTTTATTGGCCTTTGAAAAACTTCTAAAGAGAGGAATATTCTGCTTCATGCTCGCAGAAATGGCAGGAGAAGTGAACCAAGGCTGTTTGGCTTGGAGAGAGAAATCATCACTTGTTTGATCCAACGCTGTAAATCTTTCAGAGTTCTCAAAGTCTTGTAAAGCCACAAGGTAGGAGTCTTCAAACTTGAGAGATGTAAAAGACAAACATATCACCACGTCAACATCACGATCCAAGAGGATGGACCTGAGTGAGAGAGATGATTTCACAACTCTGAGGTCCTTCAGCCCACTGGTATATGAACTCAGAATATTTACTTCAGTCGTAACATCATCTAACCATTTGTTCATGTTGCTAGCAGTGAAGGGTGATGTGTAATGGATTTTTAGGATGTCCCTCAAAGCCTTGTCCTCTTGTGTCCCACCTTGAATAGCTGGCAAAATTCTGGACACTGCTTCCTGGAATGATGTTCTATAATTCTTCTGTAATGTCTGAAACTGTAACAGCCTGTTTTTTAGATCAGGGAAATCATTGATCATTTGTTTTTTGATCAAATCACTGCAGGTCCTCTCCGCTTCACCGAGCTCCTCCAGCAAACGTTCTGTTTCATACACGAGCCTCATGTTGATTTCTCTCACCAACGTTGCAGCCTTATCATCCAAAAGTGTGAGAGGATCCAGCGACACTGTCAGTGGCACACCTTTACTTTGCTGTTGCTTTAACAGAGTGGGCAACTTCTTGTACACTTCCAGGGATTCCTTGTATGTGGTGGGGATTTGTTCAAGCTCAAAGTCACGATAAAATGTGACACTGATGTTCTCAGCCAGTTGTTTTTCCTCTTCATTCATCTTTTCCCCCTTAATGGAAATCTTAGGGATCTTCTTGACCAATGCATAAAGGTTTTCTTCAACAGTCTGTATGTTCTCATTTTCAGCAGTTATATGATCAAACACCATGAAAGCCTGAGCTCCATACAGTACCGCTGTAACTACATGGGTGGCTGTTTTCTGGTCAAATACTTGTGGATAGGTGATATTGCCAAGCTCCTTCATAAAGAGTTGTTCAAGTTGTGTGGTCTGCCTGTAGTGCATAGTAACTCTGCACTGACGTGCTGAGGATTTGTGATCATGCAGGTACTCGGCCGATCCTCCAACTTTCAACAAACCACTGAGGAAACTGGCTCTAAGGGAAGGACTTGTATCTAGGAGATTGGCCTTATCACTGAGGGTGTCTGAGGCAGCAAACTGCAGAAGTGTTTGAGGCTCCTGACGTACATGAAGGTTATCGTGCAAAGCTTTCTTATCCCATAAAGTAACACCTGAAACAAGAAAATGATGACAAATGATGAGAAATGATGAGAAATGATAGCTGCATCACAATTATTTTTGATTTATCATTTTTTTTTTTCTGATGAGATATGATTTTCTTTTAACATCACAGTGCAACATGTGATGGAGATTTCCTCTCCCGTGCTGTAATGATGGCTGGAAACTAGGTCTATATGGACATACTGTAGAAAAGTCATATAGAACATAGAGAAATCTCATTGGGAATTAAGTCACCTTTCACGTTGACTTTTATTCTGATCACAACCAGACAGTTATATTATTTCTGAGTTTAATAATAAGTTTAATGTTTTAGACTTTTTGGATGCTGAAGAAGCAAAAATCTAAGGAACCCTTAACCTTCAGACTAATGATTTGCAATATCTGAGCACATGTATTTAATCTGTATTACAAGTACTGAACTGTACACTGAAAAAAGTGAAAGTGTGGTGTCATTCATTTAAAGTGCATTTTTATAGTGGACTCAGTGAAAATCATGGTGAACCTGTTGTGTTCAGTTTGCCTTTAAGTAAAAAACGAACCAGCTAGACAAACTTAAAAGGAACAGTTTTACTTATTGTTTTCACTTCAATCTGGAGGTTTTCATGTCATGTGACCACATGACGTCACATCCGCTTGCTCCCTGCTCGTGGTTTTGCCGTCCGCTATTATCTATTTCAAGACCATCTGTGGTCCAGGACATCTTTTAGACAAGGTAAGCATTAGAAATTGTTATTTTACCGGAAAACAAGTTGTTTTAATTTACATTTATGTTAATGGCAGAATGGATAACTGGAAAACTTAAAAAAAAACTTACTTTACAGACAACTGTGTTTGTGCACGTGTTACCTTTCTGTAGTGCATGAATAAACTAGAACGCTAACGTTAGCTCCTTTCTCACATGTACCGCAATGGTGAACTAAGTTAATCTAGACATGGACAGCAGGAGCTAACATTAATGTTATCTGAGAAGGCAAATGTCCGAATCCGTTGGAACAGAGTCCGGGTAAAGTTCGATAGAGCCCGTGTGTGAATGGAGTCGTTTCTTTATTCAGCACAACTCCGTAAAATAGATCTTTTAGCTAACGGCTGAAGGGGGGCGAGTCTGGACGTTTCACCAAGGGCGGGGCTGCTCGACCACACCCCCACACACACCCACCACACACACACACACCCGCTCCACACACGCACACACACACACACACACACACACCCACCACACACACACACACACACACACCCCATACGGACTGCAGCAGAGCAGAGAACACTGAAACTACGCGGACACATTTTAAAGAAGTGAAATGCTCCTGTTTGTAAGTGGCTTAAAAACCGGAATAACAAGAAAGTAACTATTGATTACAACTATTACAACCCGCCCTGTCTCTCCTCCACTGCCCACATGTTTACAGTCACAGTTTGTTTACTGCATGCAACATAACGTTTATGGTTGAATCTGAAGTTATTTCAGACATGCACCCCTATTTAATAATCAGAAGGCAATTTAACGTGTCTGTTTCATGTCTGATGAAATGCAGAGAATAGAGAATAGCTTTGAAATGACTACAGAGAAATCATTGCTAATATATACAAATTACATGACAATCAGAAAATGGAATCGAAGTTTCTCTTCATGTCAGTATTTAATTTTTAAAGGTATTATTACATTTGGAAAATTGCAAATACAAATAACCCCAAATCAAACCTAATCAGGAAGTTACCCCCCCCCAATTTAGTGTAAGTTTTATTTTACTAGACAGGATAAATCAATAATTAAAATGGTAAGTAATTTAATGCAGCTTCAATTGTCCTTCAAATTGATGTGAACTATTAGAAAATGATTAGTTATTGTGCCAAAAAATAAATAACTAAAACCTATTCACATTTAAATACTCTGTGAATTAGTCAAATTAATAACATCTTGCTTTAAAAGGCATGTATTTCCTGCTGAAGTACTGACAACAAACCAAACTGATTTTACAAAATGAAATTATACCGTGGTATTTTTTTCTTTCCTAGTCCAGAAAGGTTGCATATGTTTTTGTAAAAAGTATTGAAAAGACCATGATTTCTTTTATTTTATACTTATACTTATATATATTTTTTCTCAGTAGTTGAGTTGTTAAAATAATAATAATGATTAATAATAATAAAAGCAAAATGCATCTGGGACTTTATTTTTTTTTTACTTCATTATTTTTAAAACAGAGAAGGTGATGCACATTTTTAAAAGACAGTGAAATCACAATAAATATGATGGTCTTTTGAAGAGAATATTCCTGTCTTTTATTTATTGTAAGTCAGATAACATTTACTGACTCAATGTTTTTGGTTTTATCTGAAGTGATAATCTTCTTCGTCATTAAAGCAAATTTAGTTTTGGGTCGTGGTAAAAGTGAAATAGTAACAAAGCAAAGCATTTTGTTATATTGACCGACATTAAGTTTATTCTTGTGACTAAAGAAAATATATTGATTATGTTACAATTAAAAAAAGAGTTTGCACTGAATCAGAAATTGAACTCGAGTAAAGTTAATAAAATTGCTTGTAAAAAAGTACAGCATTTTAATTAGTTTAGTCCAAAGTAGAAATCATACTTGGATGTTATAGTAAAAAGCAGGCTTTCCCAAAATTGAAATTTAAGTTGTACCAAAGTAAAACAAATTATTCAGTCTTGATATTTTTGACATTTTTACTTTGTGTGAATGTAATTTTTTTTTCTTGGCCAGAAGAAATATTTTGATTGATATTAATTTTTTTTTTTAAGTTTAACTAAAGCAAAAATATTGTTTGAGAAAAATTATTAAAATTGACTAACAAAAACATCATTTTTCCAGTGTAGGGAGGTATATAATGACATGTTTTTTCATGTCCATGTTGGATTCTCTGCAGCTCTTTGTTGGTTTTCAAAAAAGTTGATTTTATCGTTCTTATAAATTAATATTAAGGGTCCTATTTAGAAGGCATGTAAAAACTTGTTTGTTTTGTTTTCCATTTCTGTGGGTATATCAATGTGTCAGAGTATTTATTTCAGTAAAATGTTTATTCAAAGTCATGCCATTTTCTCAAAATGCAATCAATAAAGTTTCATTTATTTCACAACTCTACAATCTGCTCATTTCCTATTCAACCATCATGTTGTGTGTTGTATTGTGTGTGTGTGATGCCTTGAGCTACTGGGACCTCGAATTTCCCCCTGGGGGATCAATAAAGTATCTATCTCTCTATCTATCTAATTAAAATACCATCATGTATTTTCTAACAGTGGGGTTACACAAAACAAACTCCCCCACAATCTAAATTTAATGTGTGGGTGCAAGATAACAAATTTTATTTATTGATTGAATTAAATACTTAAATCTGTAAACATTATTCTGATGAATTGTGTTGACATAATAATGTGGATAATTACATCAACTTCATATTGTGTGTAATATCTGCATTAATTGATTTAAAACAAAATTTAAGTTGTAGTACATTTATTCATTTAACAGACGCTTTTATCCAAAGCGACCTATCAAGCAGAGAACAATACAAGAAGTGCTAGACAAATCGAGACAGTTAAGATTGTGTTAGAGGAGCTGTAGACTGAATAAATACTGTACAAAGGACGTTTCAATGTGAGCATCATTTCACTTACAATAAAATCTACTAAAGCAATGGATTTGGGAATATTATCATTTGTGATATGACCAATAGTGGACTCGTGTATACGTTACAGCTGCTAATACAGTTGGTGGGCCATTTAGCACGACTACACGTAGCTAATGCTAGTCATAATTAGCAGAGAATTTTGAAAATCTACTCTTTAGTTCACCGTAGCTGTGGAAAAGACTGAAAAAGTTTCATTTGACAAATCTGCTCATTTAGAGAGGGCTTTTATTTGTGCTATAGGAAAGAGAAACATGATTACATTTCTAATTCCTCATTTCATGGATTCATACATTTTTATTAATTATAATAATTATTAATTATTTATTATTAATTAATTATTAATAATTAATATTTACTGCCAAACTGTAAACAGTTATAAGTTTACAACAGAACATGTGTATCATCACTCTTCATCTCATCATCTGAGGTAAAAGCAGAGATGCAACCAAAATAAATAAATAACAATCCAACTAAATGAATAATGTCTGTTTTCATGTTGTTATAATAATTCATCACTTATTATTATTTTTTCAAAACACTTCAGAGGTAGGTCGAAACAACTTCTAGTATTTCATTATTGCATGCAGTATGGACATAGCATGGATAATTATTGACATTAATATTATTAATAACAACCATCAAATAACGAACTCAAAGGCGTGTAAATTTCACCTGGAATAAAAGTGTCACTGCGGCAATCGTACAGCATGCCGGGATACAGAGGTCTTCCCAGGGCAGCTACGTCCATGCACCTGGAATCCATGACTGGTGCAAGAGGAAATAACACACAAAAAGACCAAGGATTATTTAAAAATGCAGAAAAATGTTGTGGAAGATTGTTTTAAAATAAAAATCTTGTTTTAAAATAAAAATAAACTAAGCTAAATAGTTGTAGTAACTTTACTGACCAAGTTGTAGAACAAACATAACTAAAATGCAGTGTAATTTACAATACAAATATCATATCTAACTAATACCAACACTCAATATCTTACTCGTGGAAAACCTTTTTCATCATGGCAGTGTTAAACTTCACACGAATATTCAACATCACACAAAACTTCCCACAGTATTAAACATCTACGAATCATGTTTATCTCTCATTGTTAGAAGAAGGCATATCACAGTGTCGAACTCCATTGTGTCCACAGAATCATGAGTTTCTCCACTCTCTCTCTATACGTGTGTGTGTGTGTGCACGCGTGTGTGTGTGTGTGTGTGTGTGTGTGTGTTGAAGGCAGGACCCACGTTATCCATCAGGAGACCTTTTGTACCCCATTATGGATAGGAAGGACAGCCTTGAAGAAACCTTGAAATTAAA
>JAFFST010050938.1:10685-28401 GCA_022414735.1 Noturus placidus | reverse complement strand
AAGTTGCCCCCGATGGCAAGCTAGCACCTTGCATGCAGCTCTGCTACCATTGGTGTGTGAGTGTGTCTCATTTGTAAGTCGCTTTGGATAAAAGCGTCTGATAAATGCAAATTATTTATTATGTCCCTTTTCCTTGTAACTCCCTAATTAGGTGTTAGTTTCCTAATCCTCTCAGGTCCTTCCTGGTTCTAGTTTTCTTCCTCCTTACATTAACATTTATTCATTTAGCAGACTCTTTTATCCAAAGCGATTTACATATGAGGAAATACAAGCAAAGCGTCCTTAATTCCATTTTTTTTGTTCTCGCACAGCTCGCTAGTCTCAGGCCTCCTAGTTCCATATTTGTACTAACCCTAGCTCACTAGTTCTCCTAGTTTCTAGTTCTGTAGATGTTCACCACCCTAGATCTGGTCATTTCTCCTGTAGATCCTTCTGCTACGTACTCTGTGTATTAGCTTCCAAGCTCCAGGATCTTTTGATTCCTAGCCTCTCAGTCCTGCTGCTTAGCGCAGTTCTTATCTCTGTAGGTATTAGTTTTCGACCTGGCTAGTTATCCTAGTTATAGTTACTGCTTACTCCTTCTTGGAACGCCCCTCCCCCACCCCCGCACCAGTTATGCGTAGATCTCCGGCTATTTTTCGGTTTCCACTTCTTCTTCTTCTTTCTAATTTTTCAACTTGTGGATTTCTAGCTCTCCATGTTCTACTTCTCTCAGCACCCTGATTCAACTAATCCTACTTTAATAGCTTTCCAAATTCTTGTTTTCTACTTTATCTAGTGCCCTAGTTATAGTTACACATCATCTAAATCTCAAGCGTTTCTCTAGTTCTCTGGTTCCTTAGCTCCTTCTACCACCTTAGTTATAATAACCTGCTTCCTTACTTTTATTAGCTCTAGTTCTCTAGCTTCCTAATGTTAGTTTTCTAATTCTCTCAGTTGTGGATTTCTTCTCCCTAGTTCTCCTAGTGCACCAGCTCATCTAATTCCACTTTCCTAGCTTTCCCCATTGACCCTAGTTTTTTTGTTTACTAGTTTTCCTGATTTTAATGTTTTATTCAGTTTACCATGAGCCTCCAGTTTTGCTTATGACTAGATGATGGATTAAATCTTCTGCTGGTGGTCTGACCATGAATCCTGGATAAGACCTAATAAATAATGTTCTAGCCGCCTCGGGCTGAAGTTCATTACGCTCTGGGTCTCTCTGCTCGGCCATACATGAGACGTTTTCAGAGCGACTACATGTTGAATTGGAATGCAGTGGAATGATCCGGACAGACGTATACGTTTGGTAAAAACGTGACCTTTCTCCCGCTCTCGGTTGAACACCTTCACATCTCTCAGGCTTTTCCCCAGACCGCTCCGCAGTGTCTCGCCGTCCGAGGCATCGTTTTTAGAGCCGCGTCGAATCGAGCCGTTAGAGTAGGACCTGAGAAACATCAGTGAACAGAACACTCTTCATAAATTCTGCTTAATTTCAGCCGAACACAATCTGCCTAAAACAACTGCATGTTATTAAACTTCATTACACACGCTGATTACTTCCAGTCCAGGCTGGGAAAAGTATGTGCACCCTTATATTTATATATCTGTATATTCATCTTACAGTATTTTATTTCACCTCTCTATATCCATCGTGAAGTGTTTTTCCAGGCTGCTGTATGAAAAGTTTGTATCGTTTATAGGGAAATAAATTACCTGTCAGACCAGTAGAGGTAAGAGCCGTATACAGCGACGGAAAAAAGATCAGCGGTGTTGTCTTTCAGAATAATCTCTCGCTCCTTGCCGCTGTCCAGGTGGATTCTCTCGATCCTGTGTGTACGCGCGTCACACCAGTATAATTTCTTTTCCTGAGAAAACAGTTTCAAAACAAACGTCAGCCGAGTTAGCGTCACGGTAACAGTCTGGTATATTTAACAGTCTGGTATATTAAGAACACGGTCGTTTTTATGGCAACGCAGCTATATTCTGCATGGAGTCTGAAACCTTTCAGTCCTGCTCACGAAGACCTGCAACTTCTACAGGAAGTAAAAAGTGCAGGTCTGAGACAGGACCGGAATCAGCTTCTTCACTTACTCCTCTTTCATCCTATCGGTTCTCTTTCTTTCTTTTCTTTTCAACCAAGACTATCACCTTTGACCTGGTAGCACTCTCTCACACTTCAGGACTGATCTCCAGGTGAACAGTCAGAAGAATATGGAGCAAACCTGGTAGTCTATGGCGACGCCACTTGGCCAGATTAGTTCAGAGTTAACGAGGACCGTCGGCTCCGATCCGTCCAGACGTGATCTGCTGATTTTCGGGGATTGTCCTGTTTCTGTCCAAACCAGGAAGCTGGAATGGATAAACATAATAAGGTTAAAGCACGTGCTCGTGAAAGCACTGGTTCACTGTCACGCACTCGCAGCGGTGTGATTCTAAAATAAATAATAAAATACAAATAATCTGTAGATGTTTGAGGGATCTCCTGTGCCTCATCTTTAAGTGAATAAGACCACAGTGAAGCGAAGGCGTGGTGGTGATGAGCTCGATGTTCCTGGTGGATAAGTGGGAGATTAAATCCAGCTCTCTGCACTCGATTTAAACTCTTTTGGACACGGCTGCACGTGTACTGCTCGGAAACGCTCAGAATCAGTTGTGGATGATGAAGTGATTTGAAGGTTAATGTCATCAGCAATAACACCAATACAACACACCCTTCCAGTGGCTGCACGGCGATGGCTCGAGGTTGATCAAGTCCTTCAGAGATGATCACGGCCCGATATGCAGTGCTCACCCGAGACACCTCGATAAGATCAGAACCGTGATCTGTCCAGTACACGTTACCTAAAATAACGAGATAAATAGCCTCGATCACTCACTCCATCACTCCATCACTCAAATCCATCCATCCGTCCGTACACTGTACCTGTGATCCAGTCCACCGCGACTCCCTCAGCTCGGACGATCCCGGTGTTCATCACATCCTCCCTCCACGTCTGATCTCGAGCAGCTCGGGAGATTTTATTGGATCCCAGGTCAGTCCAGTATAGCGTGTCATTTCCTAACAAACCATCGACCACAGGAAGTTTTCATTACAGCTTTAAAGAAAACGTATTTTTCCCACTTATCTTTATTATAAGTGCATGATTATGAAACTCAAAACCATTCCATCTGTTTTAGGGGAAACTGATGTTGAAGGCCATTGTGTTGCTTTTTAAAAATTCAAAACATCATATTTTAGTCATTTTGAGACGTTAACTGCGCAGTAGGTGGAAATGTATTCCTCTCTGACTGTACTGTAGTTTCCAATCCACACCCATCGAATATAAACGACTCCTCACACTCTCTGATTAACCCCAAGCCCACTTCGTCATCACTAAATGATATTCCACTCCGTATAGACATCGTTCTCAGCTAACCCACCACCATGCTATACCACTGTTGCTATGGTTACGTCTTAGATGGTGCTATTCTAATCGTTTTTTCCTCCCTTTCCACTTTACCTAAAATGTCTGCACTACAGCCTATAAATCGTCCCTCTCTGGGTAATTAACACGGGCAGTTTAACTGTTACATTAACATACAGTCATTTATGAAAGTATTGCATAAACACAGGCCAAGTCCAAACTCTTATTCATCATGGTTGTCATGGTTACAAGTTAAACACGGTCAGCATCGGCACACGTGACGCATGTTAGGATTGACGTTAGAGGTAGAGCTAGGTGTCACGATCTCGCCGGCAGATGGTGCTTTACGTGCGCATAGACGAAAGGACTTTGTTTAAAATGGACATGTGCACTTGTTTTGGTTTCTGTTCTGTCCCCTCCCTGTTTAGTTATTGGCGGAGGTGCGAGGATGTGTTCTCAACTGTTACCCCTTGTGTTGCTGTGAACTTCGCACATTATTAGGTGTAAAGAAGTTACATGTGTAACACACCACGCGGTAATGTTTCCAGACCCTGCTCTGGTTTCATGTATCACCCCTCGCTTCTACTTAATGTGTATCTGAGTAAATGTGCTAAACGGTAGCGTTTCCATGATTTGTTCTAGCTTCGTGTTCCATGCCTTAGTTCTAATTTGATGATAGATGAGCATATGCTTAAAATTTTGAATGGTGCCATGCGGTAATGTTTCCATACCCTGCTCTGGTTTCATGTATCACGCCTCGGTTCTAGTTAAAGGATAGATGTTTAAGCTAGTTAAATGTTAAGTGTTTACAGACCGTGCTTAAGTTTCATGATTCTTGCTTCAGTTCTAGTTTTATGTTTAGACCTTGTTTCCCGCCTCCTCGTACATTGACTTTAGTGGATAATAAAGACTTTACTCCTGCACTTACTTAATGTCCCAGTCCCGGGTCGTGACACTGGGTGATACGAGGATATAAAACCGATATACTTTTAGAAGATATCGTGGTTATGGTGATATCTTTTTTATAATATTTTGCACTTTATATATATATATATATATATACATACACACACATTTAGAAATAATGTAGACATTTATATAAACCATCAAAACTGATTTTGTGAGGAAACCTTCATATAGTGTGTCACAGAAATGTGCCATATCACCCAGCCCAATGCAAGCCAATGAGAAATGAGCACTGGAAAAACTACTGAGCATATATATATATATATACACACACACATATACACATATATATACATGTATTCTAAAATAACTAGAATACACAAATATATATATATATATATTTGTTTATTCTAGTTATTTTAGAATTGTAGACTATTTAAATAATCAGACTATTTTTCGTAGCCTTGGTATACAAGTAAATGAAAAGTAAATTTATAAAGCTCTTTAAATGTAATTCTGCTACATGTTTTATCTCACGGAGTAACTGAACCCTCTCACCGTTACACCGCAATATAGATTTTAATGTCTTCCTCCGCCATTTTAGATTAATGACGAGCAATAAGGATGAAATTAGAATTCACTCTAAATGACTCGGTGAGCATTAATTTCACTCCCGAGTGAGCTGCTTATTATTAAGTTAGGGTTAGAGACGTTCCTCACCTGCGTGGAAGTCCAGTCCGGCTGCTAACAGCGTTCCCGATATGGGAATTAGTGCGTCTGAATGATCACTGGGGTCCAAGGACACGCCCCGGATCCCGTCATGAGACGAATAAATCAGGAACGATTCCATGCCTGTGAAGAGGGATGAGAATCGGTTTGATGGTCAAACTCGATAACTCGAATGAGCTTTTATTTTTATTGGTCTGAATTTATTGATGTGATAAACGGGTGAGTTTAATGTGCAGCGCTGGGTTCACCTCGGCAGGTGGAGCGATCCGCCGTCAGACTGTAACCTGTCGTACAGGAGCAGGTACGAGTGTGTTCGGAGGTGGGCAGGCAGAGCTGAGAACATCCGCCGTTATTCAGCACACACACATTTTTACCTGAGAACACAACACAGAACACACACACACACGGTGTCACTGTGATTTGAGCCTAAATTCAGCCAATTAATTTTCCACTTTTATTCAGTGGTGCATTACATGAGGCTGTAAACCCAGGGGGGCATTAAGCAGAGCTCTTACACTCACTCTCTCTCACACACTCGCACACACACAAGCATAAAAAGGGAAGCAGATCTACGTCGTTCCTTGACAGAGATACCCAGTGACTCCATTTGAAGTAGAGTAATGAGCGAATCCTTTTACTCCCCTGTGTTCTGTGTCACTGAGATTAATGGTGCTGACTACTTTGCACAAATCTGACGGACTTGCAAAAAGAAACATTTACCTTAAAAACGACTTAATTGTCATTTTTTATCTTAATGTCGCATTAAAAGGATCAGGGCTAGTGTAGCTAATGAACCTGTCTTGGTTATTGATGAATCTCAGGAGCAGCAGCGGCTCGCTAAAGAACATAAAGGGGCAGCGTTTAACCTCTGAAACTACTTTAAAGTAAAAAAAGAAAAGATGAATTGAAACAGCGTGGATCAGATCCCAGGATTTCAGGTGATAGGTTAGTAATACGCCTCATTATAAGGTAGGTGGCTATGTTTCAGATTTTACATCAACACGGACAGATAGTTGATGGATTAAAGCCAAACCCAACATTAACGTGCATTAGTGAGATGTTTAACTACCACAAACCCCATGACTGCCCCATGATCCTCCTGGTAGAAGGTATGTTCACATTACCTTTCTGGCCGTCTTTGTCATAAACTCTGATCTGAACCACTCCTGAGGTTTTGGTCCGCAGAACCGCCATGTTTTGTCCGTCCTTCTTTCTCACCGTGCCGATCTGAGCCAAAACGTCATCCGCCCACCACAATTTAGTTCCTGATAAAAAAAAAAAAAACACAAAGATAAAGACACAGCAACAACCATACAACTCAAATATACCCGTTATTTAAAATCGTGAACAACAAGAAATGAGGTTTTTCCACCCACAATATAGTTTTAATTTATTTCAGGACACAAAATACAAAACAGGCTTTATTTTCTCTCCTGTAAGAGTGTAACACTACCGCGTTCTATCACCAGTACCCATATTCTCTCAACACTATCCCGATGCTCTCAAAAATACCACCACCGCGTTCTCTCAGGGGTACCGCAAGTGCCCCAGTTTCTCACGAATACGTCAGGAGTACCGCAAATAACACAGCTTGCATGGTTTTCTCAGAAGTACCTATAGTTCCATGGACTCTATGGAAAACCTGCACTGCGCTGGGATCCCGATTCCATCAGGAACACACCGCTATCTGGACTAACAAAGAAAATACTGCTATACAGTACTTACAGTACACATTTACAATAAAAATAATCATTTTGTCCCATGATTAAGTGTGAAAGTTTTCTCTTTGACATTCCAGACATGTAAAAATGAAAAAAAGAAAAGGAATAACTTTATTAATAATGTATAATACCGTCCTTGTTCAGTTACTCAGGAGGTTAATTAGATATTAATATTAAAATAATGTGTACAACAATGATATATCAAGGAAATACTGAGTGAGTGAGAGAGTGAGAGAAAGAGAGTGAGAGAGCGTGAGAGAGTGAGAGAGAGCGTGAGAGAGAGTGAGAGTGTGAGAGAGAGTGAGAGAGAGAGAGTGAGAGAGAGAGACAGTGAGAGAGAGAGTGAGAGAGAGAATGAGAGAGAGAGCGTGAGAGAGAGTGAGAGAGAGAGAGTGAGAGAGAGAGAGCGTGAGAGAGAGTGAGAGAGAGATTGTGAGAGAGAGGGAGAGAGAGAGTGAGAGAGAGAGTGAGAGAGAGGGAGAGCGAGAGAGAGTGAGAGTGAAAGTGAGAGAGAGACAGAGTGAGAGAGAGACTGAAAGTGAGAGAGTGAAAGTGAGAGTGAGTGTGAGAGAGACAGAGAGTGAGAGAGAGTGAGTGAGAGTGTGAGAGAGCGAGAGAGAGACTGAAAGTGAGAGAGTGAGAGAGAAAGTGAGAGAGACAGAGAGAGAGAGAAAGTAAGAGTGAGAGAGAGAGTGTAAGAGAGAGAGAGAGAGAGAAAGTAAGAGTGAGAGAGGGAGTGAGAGAGAAAGTGAGAGTGAGAGAGAAAGTGAGAGTGAGAGAGTGAGAGAGTGGTGCACTCGTCTCGACCTGATTCTCCCGCTTGAAAGAAGTGCTGATTGCAGCGTCCTCGCTTTCAGTGGTGGTAAACGGAGAATGTTTTGAGGTCATTAATGTTAAATAAAATCAGTACGTGTTCCACTTCGTTAACATCAGACAAGTATATCGCTAATATCAGTTTAACGCCAGGAAATTTCAGCTGACGCAAATTTACAACTGAAACTCTATATATTTTTTCAGCTTTTGGACAAATGACTAAAAGATTAAATAGGCCTACAATAGACTGCACAATTATCATGAAGTTTAATAGTATTTATAAAGGTTTAATACGCTGTTTGCTCTCCTGCACCAGTAAGCAAAGGTGTGTTCACACACGAGCAGCAGATCAGCAGTGAAAATCCACATTTTTATGAGAAACATTAAACAAGCAATTTGTAAAATGACTGTTTAATCAATAATACCCGTTTTTTTCCCTCCTAATTTACATTTTATTCTATTGTCTACATGCACTTTCTCTACTCTAACAATCATAAATGACATCGTACTGATCTGTTTATGAGTAGTAAAGAGTTGGGTCCTGGTTTCAGTGACAAAAATACTGTAATACGACACTAATATATTGAAAATATACTGTGTTAATGACACAAAATTATCAACCGCCGTGTGCTTCACAGCAACAATTGGTTCAAACAATTTGCCTGTACTACACTTAGTGCAGTAGACATCATCTAAGGTGGCAATAATAAGCTAAAAATGATCAGATGGTAGGATATTAGTGTTCGTATCACATTTTGAACAGCACAGTAATAACGGTGTTCAGTATCCGTGTCACCAACGCCTTTAATGAGAAGCTGCTTACAGTGACAGCGAGCCAAATCATCTTAAATGAGGAGCATAAGCAATGTGTGCATGTGCGAGAGAGAGAGAGAGAGAGAGAGAGAGAGAGAGAGAGAGAGGAGGAAAGACTGTACAGAGCACACATGCTTCATTAATTCCACCCAGTCTGATACCATCACACAGACAGACTGCTTGGATTTTGCTTAACAGATTAAAGATTTCCAAAAAAGAGTGATTATAAAGAGCCGAGGGGTTGTAGAGCAGGAGTCAGGAGTAGGAATGATGAGCTTCATATGAACATGATAAGAGGGCACCATGCGAGAAATGATTTCTGAAATCAACACAATTTATGGACTGTGAGAACAGAGAGACAGAGATCTAGAGAGAGAGAGATAGAGAGAGAGAAAGTTAGAGAGAGAGAGAGAGAAAGCTAGAGAGAGAGAGCTAGAGAGAGAGAGCTAGAGAGAGAGAGAGAGCAAGAAAGCTAGAGAGAGCTAGCGAGAGAGAGAGAGATTGAGCGAGAGAGCTAGAGAGAGAGAGAGCAAGAGAGAAAGCTAGAGAGAGAGAGCGAGAGAGAGAGCTAGAGAGAGAGCTAGAAAGAGAGAGAGCTAGAGAGAGAGAGCGAGAGCAAGAGAGCTAGAGAGAGAGAGTGAGAGAGAGAAAGCGAGCTAGAGAGAGAGAGAGAGCGAGAGAGAGAGCGAGAGAGAGAAAGAGAGCTAGAGAGAGAGAGAGAAAGAGAGCTAGAGAGAGAGAGCTATAGAGAGAGAGATAGAAAGAGAGCTAGAGAGAGAGCGAGAGAGAGAGCTAGAGAGAGAGAGAGCTAGAGAGAGAGAGCGAGAGCAAGAGAGCTAGAGAGAGAGAGAGCTAGAGAGAGAGAGAGAGAAAGCGAGCTAGAGAGAGAGAGAGAGAGAGAAAGAGAGCTAGAGAGAGAGTGAGAGAGAGAGAGTGCGAGAGAGAGAGAGAGAGAGTGCGAGAGAGAGAGTGCGAGAGAGAGAGAGCGAGTGCGAGAGAGAGAGCGAGAGAGAGCGAGAGAGAGAGAGAGAGGAGAGAGAGAGTGCGAGAGAGAGAGTGCGAGAGAGAGAGAGCGAGAGAGAGAGTGCGAGAGAGAGAGTGCGAGAGAGAGAGCGAGAGAGAGAGAGAGCGAGAGAGAGAGTGCGAGAGAGAGAGCGAGAGAGAGAGAGAGAGCTAGAGAGAGAGAGAGAGAAAGAGAGCTAGAGAGAGAAAGAGAGCTAGAGAGAGAGTGAGAGAGCTAGAGAGAGAGAGCTAGAGAGAGAGAAAGAGAGCTAGAGAGAGAGAGAGAGAGAGAGAGAGATTGTGAGAGAGAGGGAGAGAGAGCGTGAGCGAGAGTGAGAGAGCGTGAGAGAGAGTGAGAGAGAGATTGTGAGAGAGAGGGAGAGAGAGCATGAGCAAGAGTGAGAGAGAGAGTGAGAGAGAGAGAGCGTGAGAGAGAGTGAGAGAGATTGTGAGAGAGAGGGAGAGAGAGCGTGAGAGAGAGTGAGAGTGTGAGAGAGAGTGAGAGAAAGAGTGAGAGAGAGTGAGAGAGAGCGTGAGAGAGAGTGAGAGAGAGATTGTGAGAGAGAGGGAGAGAGAGAGTGAGAGAGAGAGTGAGAGAGAGAGAGAGAGAGAGAGAGAGAGATTGTGAGAGAGAGAGAGAGAGAGAGAGAGAGAGAGAGAAAGAGAGCTAGAGAGAGAGAGAGCTAGAGAGAGAGAGAGAAAGAGAGAGAGCTAAAGAGAGCGAGAGAGAGAGAGCGAGAGCGAGAGTGAGCACGAGAGAGAAAGAGTGCGAGAGAGCGAGCGCGAGAGAGAAAGAGCGAGAAAGAGAGTGCGAGAGAGAGAGCGAGTGTGAGAAAGAGAGTGCGAGAGAGAGAGAGAGCGAGAGAGAGAGTGCGAGAGAGAGAGAGAGTGTGAGAGAGAGAGAGTGCGAGAGAGCGAGAGAGAGAGAGTGCGAGAGAGCGAGTGCGAGAGTGAGAGAGACTTTTTTGACTTTTTACACTTACTTTATTTACTAATTGATTAGGGGAAAATGAAAATCATCACTCGTTCAAAATGAATATGAAAAAAGGATCAGCAGATTTAAGATGGAGGAACAGAGATGGTACCTCGGAGGCGTCTTAGCAGGGGCTCAATTTGTTAATGCCTTCGAAAAGATTTTATAGTCTGTCCCAAGGAGAGAGACAGGATGCCAGTTCTTTAAGCTACCAAGGTCTCATTTTTTGGGTAACAGAGTAATTACAGCTCTCCTAGAGCTGAAGGGTAAGACTTTTGATTCCATCCATCTGAGTGAGACAAAGTGCAGGTCTGGGCCAATGAAAGGCCAGAATGTTTTATAAAATTCGGAGGTCAAGCCATCCAGCCCCGGTGATTTTCCATTTGACAGCTGATGAGCGGCTGTACTGAGCTCTTCTAGCGAGAGTGAGTCCTCGAGTTCGTTTCTCTCACCCACGCTCAGCTGTGGTAGCTGTGGTCTGGCTCAGCCCATTCAGAAGCTCATCCATTGCTGCAGGATCACATGGCTGGCTGCTGTATAGTTTCTCATAGAAGAGCAACGCTTGTAGAGTGATGTCATCTTTGTTAGTGGTTTCCTGCCCATTGGGTAGTGTCAGGTGACTGATGGACTTCCTTTCTCCGGTCTTTTTCTCCAGTGTGAAGAAGAAAGATGTAGAGGAGTCCATTTTGTGATATTGTGTGAACTTAGCCCGCACCATGGCACCTTGGTCTCTCTCTTCATACAAGTTCTTCAGTTGTTCTTGTTTCTTCTTCTTCACTTTTTGAGCTGATGAGGTTCAATATTTCGTGTTCGAGAAAGTTAATCCTTTCCTTGATTTCTCTGGTGCTATTTTTCGTATATTGTTGGCAGAAGATCTGAACCTGAACTTTACCGACGTCCCACCACTGGTTTACTGATGCATACTGTACCTTTCTCTTTCTCCAAGATTCCCAGAAAAGTGTGAAAGCGTGAATAAAGTGGTGATCCTGTAAGAACTTGTTAAAATGCCAGTGATGCTGACGGGAAGTGCGCAGTGTAGTAGTGACAGTGACAGAAATGTAGATGATCAGAAAGAGGAATGGGATGAATATAACAGTTATAAAATCCAGCCTCTGTTGGATTTTTGAGTATTCGAATCTTTCCGGGAGTTGATTTTAGCCAGGTATACTGTCTGTCTATGGGTAGAGTTTCCCTCCACACGTCTACTAAATTATGACTTTGTACTACAGTTCAAAGTGCTTCTGCTGAACGCGGGTGAGGTTCGCCATGGTTTCGATCTACACTATGATTCAGGGTGCAGTTGAAGTCTCCAGCTAAAATGAGTGTCCTTTCCTGAGGAATATCTGAGATGATTCTTCAAACGATGTTGGGAGCATAAACGTTAACCAAGGGAAACCGAGAGTCCGTGTAGATCAATATCTACTCTCTGCATCCTTCCAGGTATAATTTCTACTGCACTTATTGCTTGTTCTCGGACACCTGCTGAGAACAATATAGCAACCCCAGCGCTCGTGGTAGAGCCATGGCTGTAAAAACCTTGACCTGTCCAATCACTTAGCCACTGAATTTGATTACTGGTGTCTGTATGTGTTTCTTTTAGGAATATTATGTTAGCCTTCTTCAGGGACAGAAAATTAAAAAGACTGAAATGCTTGTCAGCACAACGGCATCCATTAATGTTGAGTGAGCCAATGTTTAGAGAGGCCATGGTTTTTTTTATTAATTTATACTCACACTGCCCTTTCTTTTTAACATGTGTTGAATTCCCTTCTTCACTTTTAGCATCAGTTTTTTCACACGGTAGCACTTTTGTTGGTCAAGTTCTTCAAGGATAGCATTTTTCATTGCTACGTGACATGACAGATAAAAGCCTGCGAGATCGGAGTAATGGTTTTCAACTTTGAGATTCTTAACCCCTTTTGTCAGATCTAAAAACCCATTTAACTGTGATGTGGTAAGAAGCTGAGAACTACTGTAAGTTTTGTGTAGTCTAGCTATCATCTCTGAGGAATCAATGTCCTCATCAGAGCTACTCCCTAGGTCTTCAAGTTCGTTACCTGACCCATCATGTTGTGAGCTTCTCAAAGTCATCCCAGAGCATATTCCCTGCATTTCTTCCTCTGATTCTAGTGAAATGTCAGGATCAGCCTCTGGATGAACAGACTGTGAGAGCTCCACACCCCGGTGAGGTCTGTCTGAGACAGGGGCCGAGGTCGTGAGAGCTCCACACCCCCGGTGAGGTCCATCTGAGACAGGGACCGAGGTCGTGAGAGCTCCACACCCCCGGTGAGGTCCATCTGAGACAGGGACCGAGGTCATGAGAGACGACACACCCGCGGTGAGGTCCGTCTGAGACAGGGACCAAGGTCGTAGGAGAGGAGCTTCTTTGCTTTGTATAGTTTTTTTTTCCTTTTAACACTGGGGTCACTTTGTGGAGCTGGATCAGCGCTGTGACCCGTTGGGGTTTCAGCAGTTTTGTCAGTGTTAGGTGTGACACCTGTCTCAGGTTGGTTAACGGGAGTTTCTCCCTCGAGCTGTTCGGTGGGACTCGTCACCGGCCCTGCGCGAGCTGTGGACACGCTCGGCTGCTCAGCGCGCGCTGGGTTTGCCGGTGTCTCAGCCGGTGTCTCTGCCTGTCTGCTCTCCTTTCTGCTCGGACGTGTCTGTCTGACATGGACGTGTTCACCCCACACAAAACATCTCATCTGTTTGGAGCTGATGAAGATGGTGTAATCTTTATTCATTAGCGTGAGTTTAACCGAGAGAGAGAGAGCAGCTCGTGCTGTGTGTTTAGGATCATGTAGGTGAACTGGCGGAAAGACATCACGTGTTTCATATCCGGGTTTTTTAAACCCAAAGGAGTCATTTTAATCGGTGCTGATAACTTTCCGTAGCGATCGAGCATGCTTTTTAAAGTTTAATTTTTAATAAAAGGAGGCACGTTAGACAGCACGACTTTCTTAGAGACACCGGAGAGTGGAAACACCCGAACATACTCATTATTAATCACAAGCCCCTGTTCAATTAGTGTATCAATCATTTCAACTTCAGAAAGAAACACCACCACTGCTTTGTTCATCCGAGAAGCGGATCTGACGTTGACACCACCAACCTGAAAGCAGTGAGAGCTTCTTCAATCGGTATGGAGTGATCCGGCGTGCACTTACACCCATATCTCAGGGTCAGACGGGAGAAATCTCCATTTAAGACCATTTTGGAGGGAAATCTGCCGACAATAGTCAGCACACGCACTGTTACCCTCACTAAAACTCTTAATTTAGAAGAAAAATCTAAATAAATAAACAGAAAAGAAAGTATTTGCAAAAAGCACTGAGACGTGCTCTAACCATCTGCACTCTCGCCCGAGACCCACAATCCTCAGAGAGAGAGAGAGTGAGTTGGAAAGAGAGAGACAGAGAAAGCTAGAGAGGGAGAGAGAGAGCAAGAAAGAGAGAGAGCGAGAGAGAGAGAGACAGAGAGAGAGAGCAAGAGCTAGAGAGAGAGTGAGACAGAGAGAGCTAGAGATAGAGAGAGAGAAAGAGAGAGCGAAAGAGAGACAGAGAGAGCTAGAGAGAAAGAGTGAGTTAGAGAGAGAGAGAGACAGAGAGAGCTAGAGAGAGAGAGAGAGAAAGAGAGCAAGAGAGAGCGAGAGAGAGAGAGAGAGAGAGAGACAGAGAGAGCTAGAGAGAGAGAGCTAGAGAGAGAGAGAGACAGAGAGAGCTAGAAAGAGAGCAAGATAGAGAAACAGAGAGACAGAGAGCTAGAGAGAGAGAGAGAGAGACAGAGAGAGCTAGAGAGAGAGAGAGACAGAGAGAGCTAGAGAGAGAGAGAGACAGAGAGATAGAGCTAGAGAAAGAGAGCGAGAGCTAGAGAGAGAGAGAGAGCTAGAGAGAGAGAGAGAGACAGAGAGAGCTAGAGAGAGAGAGCTAGAGAGAGAGACAGAGAGAGCTAGAAAGAGAGCAAGAGAGAGAAAGAGAGAGCTAGAGAGAGAGAGAGAGAGAGACAGAGAGAGACAGAGCCAGAGAGAGCGAGAGCGAGAGACAGAGAGAGCTAGAGAGAGAGAGCTAGAGAGAGAGAGACAGAGAGAGCTAGAAAGAGAGAGACAGTGAGAGAGAGAGAGAGCTAGAGAGAGAGAGAGAGAGAGAGAGAGAGCAGAGAGAGACAGAGACAGAGAGAGCTAGAGAGAGAGAGAGCGAGAGCTAGAGAGAGAGAGAGAGAGAGAGAGAGAGCGAGAGAGACAGAGAGAGAGAGAGAGAGAGAAAGAGAGAGAGTTAATGTGACCTTGTGCCAGAGACTGTCCTCAATAGGAGCGCTTTTTGCCCTCAGGTGAGACACTTAAGCCTGAATTATTCGAGCAAAACTCAGGAAAGTCAGAGCTGCTCTCACTGGCCCTGGCCTCAATAACTAACATTATACCCCTAATGATGGGGTCAAAGCCACCCAGAAATAATTTTTCCACCAAGACGTATTCCTTTAAAAGCTTGTCTGTATTTCTTTAAAGTGCCAAACCATGCAAATCAGTTTTAAAAAAGAAATAAATACGAATTCTGTGTTCAATCAGCTAATCGGGGTGGGAATCAGCTATGATGTACGGTAGAAGTATGGATTATGACTAGACATTGATTGTGGTTGAGATGAAGAGACGGTCTGGACCGATGGAACAGATAGTGAACTCTGACGGAGTTCGAGTTTAAGGATTAATGACGACTTTGACGAGAAGGAGGTAAAGAAGCTCAGCTGCGCTTCATTTCCTCCACTACAATGCAGCATTCCCTTCAACATAGAGGAGGAGGTGAGGAATGCTGGAGGAAGGGTAATTTAATTGCACTGCAACAGATGCGACAAGTCAAGCCAGGTGTCCTTAGCTGATGATCTCCATCACCAGGAACAGCTGCTGCGCTCCAGCAGTGATTAGCGTCAATCCACAACACAATGAAATGTGTGTTGTGTGAGAAAGGGGAGATGGGAGCAGAAACCAGCATCTGAGCAATAACGCTGCTCCTCTTCCACATCATCCGGCAGCCATAGCGCTAATCCAGGATCAGATCAGTCTATACATCCTCAAATTATAATCCCTCATGACGTAGTAGTGCTTTCACATCATGTTGGATTTACGCTAATGCAATAATTCTCTTTAAAAAACAATTTCAAAAATGAACAGCTTGTTTCTTGTTTCATATTCATGACAAGAAAGAAAGATTCCAAAACACATCCATAAATTGAGATGAATAAGACTAGGCATATGATCAGAACGAAAGTAATGGCGCCCGCAAGTGAGTATCTATGCTAGTTCTGCAGTGGCTGAGCTGCGTTACTGGAAGATTTAGTGTGCGGCCACTGTTTACTCGTTTTCATCACTCTGTGAGTTTATGGAGTGGGCGTGGTTAAATGTAAATGCTCCACGAATGCGCTTGGTAAAGCTGCACGCGATTGGTGCTTACCAACATGCACACACAAGCACAAAGTCAGCAACATTTACACACAGCACCGCACAAAAAGAGGTTCTAGGTAGTTTTGCTAACTGTATTCATGTTTATAAATGTTATTTATTAACTGCTGTAATAACATCGTTAACCATTTGTGCTCACTGTGCTTCTTCTTATATGTGCTTCTAATTATTTTTTGCATTTCTTCTGCATTTATACATACAGTGCTGTGCTTGCTTCTGTTGTTGTTTAAATCTCAAAGTAAACCGTTTTAGATCTTCAAAACAAAATACAACATAAAACAAAGGCAAGCTGAGTAAACACACAATACAGTTTTTATTTACTTATGTTTTATTAAAGAAAAAAAAAAAACGTTACCCAACATTATTAGGGCGGCTGTGTCTCAGTGGGTAGAGCGGGTTGTCCACTAATCCACTAATCGTAGGGTTGGTGGTTCGAATCCCGGCCCGGGTGATCCCATGCCGAAGTGTCCTTGGGCAAGACACTGAACCCTAAGTTGCCCCCGATGACAAGCTAGCACCTTGCATGCAGCTCTGCTACCATTGGTGTGTGAGTGTGCACTCATTTGTAAGTTGCTTGTAAATGTAAATGTAAAATTATATTTCTGTAAAGCTGCTTTGAGACAATGTCCATTGTAAAAATCGCTATACAAATTGATTAATTAATTAATTAATAATTATCACCCATGTGAAAAACCCACCTCACCACAATTCAGTACGAGATATACAGAAGAAATCAGGATGGGGCTAATACTTTTTCACAGCCTTGTATGTCTATTTTTTTTTAATCTTGTATACATAGTACTTCAAAATTTTCACTCAAAATCGTTGGAAACAACTAGCCAAAAAAACCAACAACCCCCAAACAGTTGCGAGTATAATCTTCACATCATCATGTGCTAAAATACCATAATTCAGAAACGATGGACACACTCAGAAAGGGATTGCAACTTACCCAGAAGGCACTATTCCTCGTTTCCATGACATTTCTTTTCTTTTTAAAAGAAGCAAACAATTTCACATAATGCTGTTAATAAACTGGAGCCAAACTCAAAACCTGCTTCATCAGATCTGATTTCTGAGATCAGAAACAGACTGAAAGCTTCGTTTCTTGACACGTGCAGTCTGTTTGAGAAGAAACCATATGGACCTTACTCTCCAACTCCAAACGCTACTCTTAATGTGTACTAGTCTGTTTTAAATGGTTTATCCAAAGCGCTTTACACTGTGTCTCATTCACCCATTCAATCACACACCAATGGCAGCAGAGCTGCCATGCAAGGCGCTAACTTGCCATCGGGAGCAACTTGAGGTTCAGTGCCTAAGGACACTATATATATATATACAGTGAAATCTCGTTACTATGCCACCTGTCGGGACCGAGCAAGAGTGGCATAGTAACGAAGGTTTGTAAAAACGGCTTTATTTTCTCAAGTTATCAGTTCAAAACTCTCAAGAATCGTCAGCTGGCGCATCTTCTTTTGGCGGATCACGTGCATCTCGTTGTCTAGCCGATCGCACGCTTGCATCACACCGGGCTTCCCGCTTCTCTGTTGCATGAACTTCCGCACTGGGCTTCCTCGAACGAAACGACTTCCTCCTCGACAGTTTCATCTTCGCTTTCCACCGCTTTCCATACGCTTTTGTGTGTCTCTTTTGAGCTAGGGTTGCAGGCTTGTGCGTGTTGTGATTGGCTTGTTGTAGTTGGCGTCGGGGAAAAGCATCACGTGTTTGACTTTGACACAGTCTGACTATGCGCGTACGTATTGAGTTATGTTGTGCGAGCTGGACTGTAGTTCGTCACTTCGCCTTTGGGACGCGAGTGTGATAATGGAGCATTGCGCAGAAATACAGACTTTTCATGACTCGTGCCTTTTAACAGTCACACAATAGTGGCATAGTAGCGAGAGTAGGGGGTGGCATAGTA
>JAFFST010050935.1:72003-82275 GCA_022414735.1 Noturus placidus | reverse complement strand
GTTCTGTATAGTGATGTATAGTGCTGTATAGTGATGTATAGTGCTGTATAGTGATGTATAGTGCTGTATAATGATGTATAGTGCTGTATAATGATGTATAGTGATGTATAGTTCTGTATAATGATGTATAGTGCTGTATAGTGATGTATAGTGATGTATAGTGATGTATAGTGCTGTATAGTTCTGTATAGTGCTGTATAATGATGTATAGTGCTGTATAATGATGTATAGTGATGTATAGTTCTGTATAGTTCTGTATAGTGCTGTATAATGACGTATAATCCTGTATAATGATGTATAATGATGTATAGTGATGTATAGTTCTGTATAGTTCTGTATAGTGCTGTATAATGATGTATAGTGCTGTATAATGATGTATAGTGATGTATAGTTCTGTATAGTGATGTATAGTGCTGTATAATGATGTATAGTGCTGTATAGTGATGTATAATGATGTATAGTGCTGTATAATGATGTATAGTGATGTATAGTTCTGTATAATGATGTATAGTGATGTATAGTGCTGTATAATGATGTATAGTGCTGTATAGTGATGTATAGTGCTGTATAATGATGTATAGTGCTGTATAATGATGTATAGTGCTGTATAATGATGTATAGTGCTGTATAGTGATGTATAGTGCTGTATAGTGCTGTATAGTGCTGTATAGTGATGTATAGTGCTGTATAGTGATGTATAGTGCTGTATAATGATGTATAGTGCTGTATAGTGATGTATAGTGCTGTATAGTGCTGTATAGTGATGTATAGTGCTGTATAATGATGTATAGTGCTGTATAGTGATGTATAGTTCTGTATAGTGCTGTATAGTGATGTATAATGATGTATAATGATGTATAGTGATGTATAGTTCTGTATAATGATGTATAGTGATGTATAGTGCTGTATAATGATGTATAGTGATGTATAGTTCTGTATAATGATGTATAGTGATGTATAGTTATGTATAGTGATGTATAATGATGTATAGTGCTGTATAGTGATGTATAGTGCTGTATAGTGATGTATAATGATGTATAGTGCTGTATAGTGATGTATAGTGCTGTATAGTGCTGTATAGTGATGTATAGTGCTGTATAATGATGTATAGTGCTGTATAGTGATGTATAGTGCTGTATAATGATGTATAGTGCTGTATAATGATGTATAGTGATGTATAGTGCTGTATAATGATGTATAGTGCTGTATAATGATGTATAGTTCTGTATAATGACGTATAATCCTGTATAATGATGTATAGTGATGTATAGTGCTGTATAATGATGTATAGTGATGTATAGTTCTGTATAGTGATGTATAGTGCTGTATAGTGATGTATAGTGATGTATAGTGCTGTATAATGATGTATAGTGCTGTATAGTGATGTATAGTGCTGTATAATGATGTATAGTGATGTATAGTTCTGTATAATGATGTATAGTTCTGTATAATGATGTATAGTGCTGTATAGTGATGTATAATGATGTATAATGATGTATAGTTCTGTATAATGATGTATAGTTCTGTATAGTGATGTATAGTGCTGTATAATGATGTATAGTTCTGTATAGTGATGTATAGTTCTGTATAGTGATGTATAGTGCTGTATAATGATGTATTGTTCTGTATAATGATGTATAGTTCTGTATAGTGATGTATAGTTCTGTATAATGATGTATAGTGCTGTATAGTGATGTATAATGATGTATAATGATGTATAGTTCTGTATAATGATGTATAGTGATGTATAATGATGTATAGTGCTGTATAGTGATGTATAATGATGTATAATGATGTATAGTGCTGTATAATAATGTATAGTGATGTATAATGATGTATAGTGCTGTATAGTGCTGTATAATAATGTATAGTTCTGTATAATGATGTATAGTTCTGTATAATGATGTATAGTTCTGTATAGTTCTGTATAATGAGGTGTAGTGATGTATAGTGCTGTATAATGCCATATAAATCTGTATAGTTTTATATAATGATGTACTGTGTAGTGCTGTATAATGTGTCGTATAAAACGTCATATAAAACTGTGAAACACTCGTTCTTCAGAAAAATGTTTTGAGAAAACAAACAGAGAGAAAAGACAGAGAGGAGAAAGACATTACCCAGAATCCCCAGTGAGAGCCGATAAAGGCCTGTCTTATGTTAATAAGAGGGTGATGAAGATGAGCTGTCAGGGTGTGTGTGTGTGTGTGTGTGTGTGTGTGTGTGTGTGTGAGGGATGAAAGATTGCATACCTAAGCCAAACTGCTGACAGAGTAAATGAGAGATGTGGATAAGGGATAAAATGTGAGAAATGTCCGCATGTAAAAGCTTTTAAAAGGCTGTGACTGGGAGAAACTGTCAAAATGTGAAGCCCCCTTCGCAAAACACTCACATCTCACACACACACACACACACACACACACACACACACACACAGACCCGAGTGCCAAATAACACAATGTTTGAGCTGTAGCAAATGCTCATAAGCACATTAAATGCAGTTTCAGTTTAGCCTGAACTCAAAGCTGTGCAGAACGTTACACACACATCCACATCCACATACGACAACGCCAAAACCAGGAGCGGTGTAGTGTAGCCAGAGTCCTTTGGACATTCGAGAAGTCTTTCACATTGTGAAAGCAACTATAGCAAAACAACTTGAGAAACATCGGAAACTTTTTGCCTCCCGCCAAGATTTAAAAAGCAGCCGAGTGTCTAAAAGTTATTCTCACGACGCTAGGATTTCTGAGAGCTTGAAGCGTTTGAGGTTTATCCGAACTGTTGAAGGATGTCAGCGAAGTACAGGCTGTCCATCATACTGCGAGATGGGGGGTGCTGGGTGAAATGTCATGCTTTGATTGAGATGTGCACGCTGCAGTTTTCGTTGTGATTTGAGCTGACAAGAAATTCACACCGAACAAGCAATGCTGACAAAGCTCCATCTTTTCACGTTCTTATCTGCAGTTTCTATCCCAATACATCGGCAAGTAAACGTCCCCGAGGTGAATCAGAAGTCTGTTTGGAAGGAATGGAGAACGTTTAGGAAGTCCTAGCTAATCCTAGCACAGGAAGTCAGCTCGTTTATTTCAATTCGGGTTTATCTCTATAGCTCTGTTAACAACAGACTTTGCCGCAAAGCAGCTTTAGATTCCTAATGAGGTCAGATGCGACAGTGGTGAGATAAACAAAAAACAACTGCTAACCGTTGCCCGAGAGTCGGATTATAAAGCATTCCAGTGTGGAGGTGTAGAAGAGTAAAGAAAAACAGTACTGAGGACAGCGTTTATGATTACGGCAGCAGGTCTTAGGTACAAATATACAACATCCACGTATGAGATTAAACACAGACGCAACATGAGGTTTGGGGCGTAAACTGTTTTCAGGAAGTGTGGATCTTTGAGGGTATGCGTGTGGAACCTTCCGCAGGTGCATGTGCAGATATCTGTGGTACAAGAGTAGAAATGTGAAAGAAAAGAAAAGAAAAAGAGGGTCAAACCCGACCGAAAGCGATACTTTTATTGAACTCTCGAAGCTGATTGGCCAGAGGTTGTAGCAGCGCTTCAAACCACAAGTCTGTACTAATGTGTTTGTTCTAATACGTTATCTCTTCTATACGAACTTTTATATAGTGGAGACTAGAAATAAACAATTTTTTTTTACATTTACATTTATTCACTTAGCGGACGCTTTTATCCAAAGCGACTTACTAATGAGACACACTCACACACCAATGGGAGCAGAGCTGCATGCAAGGTGCTAGCTTGCCATCGGGGGCAACTTAGGGTTCAGTGTCTTGCCCAAGGACACTTCGGCATGGGATCACCCGGGCCGGGATTCGAACCACCAAACCTACGATTAGTGGATTAGTGGACAACCCGCTCTACCCACTGAGACACAGCCGCCCCACACTTTTTAAAGTGTGTACATTTATTTAACATTTAGACAAAAGAAAGACTCGTGTGGGAACGACGCTGTAGTTTATAGCTGCTATAACGTAAGCGATGACTTGTTTCTGCGACGTGAAATGCAACTCTAACTGGATAAAAAGTACAGTTTTAAAAAGTAAAGGGGCGGCTGTGGATCAGGTGGTAGAGCGGGTTGTCCACTAATCGTAGGGTTGGCGGTTCGATTCCCGGCCCATGTGACTCCACATACCGAAGTGTCCTTGGGCAAGACACTGAACCTTAAGTTGCCCCCGATGGCAAGTTAGCACCTTGCATGTCAGCTCTGCTACCATTGGTGTGTGAGTGTGTGTGAATGGGTGAATGAGACACAGTGTAAAGCACTTTGGATAAAAGCGCTATATAAGTGCGCCCTTTACCATTTTACAGTGTATCATCCTTTGATAAATAGAACAATATTAGTTCACACATTGATGGGGTAAAACACTTCCGGGGAAATGAACTCTGCTTTATCACGCCCACCCTGTTGTTGATTACAGCATGACATGGAGTGTTTGTTTCCTTAATGAGCGCATCGTTGTTACGTTGATACCACGCTAGAGCAAGCATAATGAGTCTTTATTAATCACGTATACGTTACGGCACAGTGAAATTCTTTTTATTCGGATACCCCAGCGTTTTAGGAGGTTGGGGTGTGAGCGCAGGGTCAGCCGTGATACGGCGCAACTGGAGCAGAGCGGGTTAAGGGCCTTGCTCAAGGGCCCAACACTGGCAGCTTCTCTGTGAACCCTCGACCTTAACCCAAAGCCGTAGCCATCAAGAAACCACCGCCCCAAGCATCGATGTGAACACCCGCTCTACCAGTTATGATAAATCTTAACTTTGTAATGTTTTTTTTTTGGAAAATCCACCAATCACCATCAACGTCCTGCTGGTAAATCCAGATCTCTGCAACAGTGGTTTCACATTGTGTCAATAAAGGACATCATCTGACCCGACGTTAGGAATCTCGATATTAGTATGTAGTGAGTGAGGAAATACCAGAAATGGAAACATCATCTATGCTACGATATGAACTGTCTAGTCATCTGGTTTAATCCTCATTTACTGCTGTGATAAAAAAAAAAAAAAAACGTTACAGGGATATTCTCAAACGGACTAAAATTAGTTCTGGAATGAACCTGGGAAGGCTTTCTTCATAAACAGGGTCTGATTTTAGACTTTTATTAAGAGCCTAAAGCAACGCCAGTGCTACAAAGCACAAACTTCTCTTCTACATTCTTCTTTACGTTTCTCTGGCGTAGTGTAACGCTACTCAGAGCGTGTAAGCAAATTAGAACCACATGCTGCTCAAGTTTGAACTTCTGCTTGCCGTGCTATAGGCTAAGTCGTCAGAATCTTCTCTTCGTTAATGTTTAAAAACATTTTCTTAGAAAGATGAATCCACTTTTAATCCGTCAGAAAGCACTCACCTCTGGAGGCGAACAGAACAGGGTCACTCCGCATGGTGAAGGTGATCGCATCTAACCGAGCGTCCAGGAGCCTGCGTTCATCCAGTCCAGCCCAGACAGACCGGCTACGATTCTGCTCTCTAGCTGGGAAAACGTTCTTCTCTCTTCTCTCCTCCTCTTTTCTTTTCGCCCCTGCTTCGACCACGTCCTGCCCTGAAACTCTCCGAGCACCTCCTTTGTTTGCTTCGAGTGCCTCGAGTCTTTGTCAGTTCCAAAGAGCTGTGACTAGACCTGTCCTTTCTTTTGTCTTTCTTCCGTTCTTTCTTTCCAAGCTGAAATTCAGCACACTTTCTGCGCCTTCTTTATTGTGCAGACGCCGCGCGATGAAAAGCGACACCTCTCCCCTCTCTCTTTTTTCCTCCCCTCCCTTGTTTCTCCACCCTCAAGCCTCTCGAGTTCTCCTCCTCCTCCTAACATCCCCGTGTTGTGTGTGTGTGTGTTTGTTTTTGCGTGTGCATGACTGCCTTCAGCATCTGTAGTTGACACACTTTATTCCAAAGCGGCGATTATTTAAAATAATCTCAAACCTCACACAGGTTCTCGTGGTAGCTTAGCGCAGAGAGAAGGAGAAAAAAGCTCCTGGTGATAATTACAGCACTGAAGCAAATTCCCTACAAAGAGAACAAAGCCTCAGCCATGACAGATGTGGGTTGAAAAGCAAATACCTCCATGTAAACCGGGATCCTGGGGGCGTGCAGTGACCCAAACCTGCTATTTACAACTGTAAAGAGTATTATTTTATTAATAAATAATGAACGTTAGAGCTCTGGTTATTCGCACATATCTTTATTTAGTTCATGGAATTTTACTAATTCAAGTTTCATACGAAGTCACGTTATCGATATTGCGATAAATTCCGTCGCAGTACGCTTTTCGGACTTCTCTGATACGTCACGTGGTCATATCTTTTTATTAAAGTAAAACAAACCGAACGCACCTAGTAGATGTGATATTTTCACGGACTCTTTACAGTCCGTACAGGATTTCGGCGGAAAATCCCTTCAATCTGGAATTGGTGAAATCGCAATCGCACGATATTCCCATGTCACGCCCCTCTTCATCTCCCTCCACTGGCTTCCTGTAGACGCCCGCATCAAATCCAAGGCCTTGACGCTCACGTACAAGACCCTGTCTGGAACAGCACCCTCCTACCTCAACTCTCTCCTGAAGGCTTACGTTCCCACATGTAATCTGCGATCGATTAGCGACCGACGTTTAGTAGTTCCTCCTCAGCGCGGCAAAAGGTCCCTTTCCAGAACCTTCACACTAACTGTTCCTCAGTGGTGGAATGAACTTCCAACCTCAATCCGGACTGCAGATTCACTCACCATCTTCAAGAAACAACTAAAGACCCGCCTCTTCCATCAACACCTCACCAACTCATAAAATTTTTTTTAAAAAATGCACTTACACCTCGACTCTGCGCACGTTGCTTCTTCTGGTACTCAATGAATAGATCTTGTATAGTAGCACGACTTGTATTGTTCTCTGCTTGATATCACTTTGCTTGTATCTCTCATTTGTAAGTCGCTTTGGATAAAATCCACTAATCGTAGGGTTGGTGGTTTGAATCCCGGCCCGGGTGATCCCATGCCGAAGTGTCCTTGGGCAAGACACTGAACCCTAAGTTGCCAAAGATGGCAAGCTAGCACCTTGCATGCAGCTCTGCTACCATTGGTGTGTGTGTGTGTCTCATTTGTAAGTCGCTTTGGATAAAAGCGTCCGCTAAGTGAATAAATGTAAATGATATTGTTTGGTTTTTCGCAGTGATGTTTGCTGGTAACAGTTTGAACTGTTCTCGTGACCCGTCTCAAATCTGTACGTTCCTACGAATATTACGGAGTTTGCTGGATTGTGCGTTCGTTTCTGCAAAATCCTGGAAGGACTGTCTTTAAAATGATAACATTTGCAAAACCCTTTCTTTCGGCATACGTATTGCGTATTGTAGAAAAATCGTTAAGTACCAGGATGTGAAATTGTTCTCATATCGACCACGTCCTCCGCCAAACATTGATGTTTTATGAGATCAAAAGAATGTGTGTAATCGTGGACACAGCAAAGTTTTCATTCCATAAGGAAAGAGTGTTATTTAACATTTATGGAAGGAGTCTCCGGTGTCAGAGGTAAATCTGTAGCTTTCGGTTTCTCTGTAACAGGACAAGCTGCGGGGTTTGTTTATCTTGTTACCTTTAACAATAAGAAAAAAGAGACGCTGGTGAGGGACGCTGGTGTTTTATTCCATTACTTAATGCCAGTAACTGATCAGAGATTTAAACTGTGTGTGTGTGTGTGTGTGTGTGTGACCACATGCTAATGTTTGGCCGAAGGAGCTCGTGAGCACCATCAGGCCGTGGATGGTTGGATGCACTTCCTGTGTCTAGCAGACCTCAGCTCCTCCCAGGTGCAGTGTGAGGCCCAGTAAAGTGTCACTGCGGTTCCACACTAATGCTCCAGCTCCTTCGTCTCTCCGCAGGAGATCTATCTGCACTCCATCTGTCACTCTGCAAGACCGAGGGGGGCGTCTACAACTGCTCAGTTCTTAAAGTGAAGCGTTTCACCGCCGCCTCGTTTTACAGCCTGTCATTAGACCTACGGAACTGAAAAACCCCTGAAAAATTCTTATCAACCCCCTGCCCCAGGGTGGTTTTAGAGATGTGCTGGGATCGGGGGTTGATCTGACGTACAAGGTGAATTTACGCTCCTGAAAAGTCCACTCCGTGAAGTTTTTTAACCAAAATCAAATAAAAGATCTGGAAACAGAATGAAGGTGCTTTGAAAGGTTCTTCTTGTTGCTTTTTAGGGCGTATCCTAAATTGAGCTTTAAATCCTACAGTCCTCGTTGTGTGCTTTGAGGTGGCTAAAGCCAGAAGCTCGACTATTACAGCATGAATGTTTACAGTACTGGAGGTTAAGGCGGACTTTAAGCAACGAAAGCTATAGGACTCCCTAACTTTAGCGCCAGGATGGAACGCAGTTCTTTTTGGCGAAAAAAATATCCTTGATAAGAGCAAGAAGAAATGTTTAGAATATTCGAAGATACTGTAAGCTAATCCCAGAGGAACAGTTGTATGATGTCAACAGGAGCGCTAACTTAGATTTAGCGTTCAAACGGTGTGACATATGTTCAGAAAAATGGATTGCAAGTGTCTCTCACCACAATGCTCAGGATTAGTGTAAGACTAACTCGACACACATTGAAAGAAGTCCAAACCGTGCATGCGCAAATGATATTTTCTGTTATTAGGGTGTTTAAGGGCGTTTTCACACTTGAGGTATTTTCCAGACTCTAGGGCTTTCTATGCTGAGAGTTTTGTGGAGTGCGAGCGTTGTTTTCAAGCCCAGGAATGAGCCAGAGGACCGATCCCTGGTCCACTTGAAAACGTTGGTCTGGGGTTGAAACTGAACCGCATTGCGTGTGGAAGCTATCCATTCTCAGAGCCTCACACCAAGTACCGTGATCGGTTCAACCTGTCAGGGGTTGCACGGTGGCTTAGTGGTTAGCAGATTTGCCTCACACCTTCAGAACTGGGAGATAAAATCCCGCCTCCGCCCTGTCTATGTGGCGCTTGCATGACCTCCCATGCTTCAGGGTACTCTGGTTTCCTCCCCCAGTTCATAGACATGCATTCCAAGACAGTTCATAGACATGCATCAGACAGGCTGATTCCAAAGTGTGCGATTGGGCCCTGCATGGGTTGGCACCTCGTACAGGGTGTCCCACGAGTTCCCTGGGATAGGCTCCAGGCTCGCCGCGACCCTGTGTAGGATAATCGGTATGGAAAATGGATGTATGGATGGGTTGTTATGGTCATCGGTGGAGATGGAACAGGTACTGAAAGGTTTATTAACTCACTGGAGTGTTGGTACCAAAGGAAAATAACAAAGATGAGATTTGGAATTGTGCAATCGATCCACGAAGACACTCAAATATTCAAAAAGGTTCTATAAAAATGAGGCGTTTATCAGGATGAGTTCCGATGTCCCTTCACCTTAATTATACATCGTCCATATGAACGACCTCATATCGAATCCCATTTCCTGGGCTGCCTAGCAACAGTGATCTGATTACTTTAATCTCCGGAAGCATGTGCTTCATAAGCACGACATCTTATTATCATCTCATTATCAGATATAAGTGTTCATTGTGCGGCATGTTGAATGTGAATACGTATAAAACGTTCTAAGACGTTCTGGCTGAGGTTGCACACAACGCTAGCCTTGTTTCTCATCAGCTGACATAAAGAAAGCAGAAGAAGAAGAAGAAAAAAGAGATGGAGAAGTAGGTCACGTTGCTGTTTCAAACCAAACCCTCGGGGTTGCTGTAAGTCTTTCACAAGAACTTTTATCTGTCCTACACTTTCCACATCAAATAAACACTCAGCACAAAGAGAAACAAACCCTCAGGAGACACGGATGAAATAGGAAGAGAGGGAAAATGACCATTAGAGAAAGGAGGAATGGAGGGAGTACTGTGTTGACTCTCCATCTCTCTCAGCTCGTTCTCTGGTATTCGAGGCACGCCTTTCAAAACACTGAATAACTCACAAAACCTTTCTATTGCACGCCAGCGCTCACCCCACCTGCACGGCATTCTGGGAGTGTGTGTGTGTGTGTGTTAGAGAGGGGGATGAATGAGGGGGGTCCACTTTAAACAAACTCCACACTAATGACACATAAAGCAGGGTGGTGCTCACTTTCCACTGTTTCCTTTATGGCTACAAGCTGCTTGAGGATGTGGGACACACATGAGTCTTGTTATTGTTAATATGATTAGCCAAACATAACTGTTAGAAATATATACAGTGGTGTGAAAAAGTGTTTGCCCCCTTCCTCATTTCCTGTTCCTTTGCATGTTTGTC
>JAFFST010050935.1:51820-62124 GCA_022414735.1 Noturus placidus | reverse complement strand
CACTGAACCCTAAGTTGCCCCCGATGGCAAGCTAGCACCTTGCATGCAGCTCTTCTACCATTGGTGTGCGAGTGTGTCTCATTTGTAAGTCGCTTTGGATAAAAGCGTCTGCTAAATGAATAAAATGGATTTAAAATCGTGACCTAATACGATGCTGATCCGACGTTATTGGAGGTTGTGGAGAGAAGAAAACGAGATAAAAACGTGGTCAAGTCACTCCAGCTGTCAGCTTTCCTCTGCTAGCAGAACATCTGTACAGTCACCCAAAGAGCTAAACTCTTCATCTGACATGACCTTCAGCCCTGATGCACTTAAAGCAAAGATATCTCAGCCTTCAGCAAAACATGGGTCAGATACAGACAGAGAGAGAGAGAGAGAGAGTGAAGAAGGAGACGAAGAATGAGAAGGACGTGTGGACCATCTCAGAGGAACATCTGCAGGACTTCAACAGCCAAAGTGATAGAAACAGCAAACAGAGGAGATTATCTAAACGCTGAGACACTCTTGTTTAAACACACACACACACACACACACTCATTACTCAGTGCTTGTGTATTGCCCGGTTCTTGTTCTCGCTCTCTCTCTATCTCTTTGTGTGTGTGTGTGTGTGTGTGAGTGTGTGTGTGTGAGCATGTGTGAGCATGTGTGAGCATTCCTGTGCCATTCTGCTGCACCAAAAATGAGATCTAATTCTGGCAAAGAGCTCGATATATGTTATATATGGATTATGACAGAATTCCCTTACAGAGGGGTGTGTGTGTGTGTGTGTGTGTGTGTGTGTGTGTGTGTGTGTGTGCGTGAGATCCAAAACAGAAACTTCATGTAAAAATAAAAAGCATCAGTAACCAGTGAGGAATGTCTAAACCTAATAACCTCCGCTGCATCGCTCTCTTTGGGTAGAGATGAAGTGAGGGGTAAATCCACTACCACTATCAGCAGGTAGTCGAACGGCATTCTGGGTAACGTATGAAGTCCTTAATGGCAAGGTGTGAAATTGTTTATTGTTTAGACTCAATAGCATCTCATTATTACATAATATATATTTTTTGATTTATTATTATTTCGACTTATGAACAACTCCACTAACAACTCGTTATTACTCAGTTACGAAGTCTTAATATCCATCCATCCATCCATCCTCTACCACTTACTCCTTTATCAGGGTCACGGGGAACCTGGAGTCTATCCCAGGAGGCATCGGGCACAAGGCGGGGTACACCCTGGACAGAGTGCCAGTCCATCACAGGGCACAATCACATACACACTCACACACACATTCATACACTACGGACACTTTAGACACGCCCATCAGTCTACCATGCATGTGTTTGGACTGGGGGAGGAAACCGGAGTACCCGGAGGAAACCCCCGACACACGGGGAGAACATGCAAACTCCACCCACACACATGGCCCTGGCAGGACTCGAACCCTGGACCCTGGAGGTGTGAGGCGGACGTGCTAACCACTAAGCCACCGTGCGCCCCCGAAGTCTTAATAATGAGCTCTAAATGATGACTCAGTAAACTGTAATAACAAGTTAGAAATTCATAATATTGAGTAAGGCATAACGGAACATCTTGAGATAATACGTTACCAAGTCATGAGAACGAATTTTTTACGTCGTAATAATGAGTTACTCAGCTGAAATGACAAGACAATACAGTACCTTCAAACAATGACTTCCAATGTTCGTCTAAATAACAAGGTACTGAGTCGTAACAACAAGATATCTTCAAATAAAGAGTTACTTAATAATGATAATCTCTTGAAATAAAGAGTAACTTTATCAATTCAAAAGAACAAGTCGTAATAGATCGTTGGAATAATAAGTTAATACGTCATAATAACTAGTTCGTGAGTCTTAAAAAGGAGCCACTATGTCGTAACTAGGGACGTCACGATACCAAAAATCTAGTACACGATACCGTGGTGTGGTATAAAAATAAAACTCTCCTGGAGGACATCCTTCTCTGGCTGATACTGGCAAAGAGAGAGAGAGAGAGAGAGAGAGAGAGAGAGAGAAAGAGACTGACAGACTGAGAGAGAGACTGAGAGAGAGAGAGAGAGAGAGAGAGACTGACAGACTGAGAGAGAGACTGAGAGAGAGAGAGACTGACAGACTGAGAGAGAGATTGAGAGAGAAAGACAGAGAGAGAGAGAGACTGAGAGAGAGAGAGAGAGAAAGAGACTGACAGACTGAGAGAGAGACTGAGAGAGAGAGAGAGACTGACAGACTGAGAGAGAGACTGAGAGAGAAAGACAGAGAGAGAGAGAGACTGAGAGAGAGAGAGATAGAGACTGAGAGAGAGAGAGAGAGACAGAGAGAGAGAGAGAGACTGAGAGAGATAGAGAAAGAGATAGAGAGAGAGAGACTGAGAGATAGAGAGAGAAAGAGACTGACAGACTGAGAGAGACTGAGAGAGAGAGAGAGAGACTGACAGACTGAGAGAGAGACTGAGAGAGAGAGAGAGACTGACAGACTGAGAGAGAGACTGAGAGAGAAAGACAGAGAGAGAGAGAGACAGAGAGAGAGAAAGAGACTGACAGACTGAGAGAGAGACTGAGAGAGAGAGAGACTGACAGACTGAGAGAGAGACTGAGAGAGAAAGACAGAGAGAGAGAGACTGAGAGAGAGAGAGAGATCGAGACTGAGAGAGAGAAAGAGAGACAGAGAGAGAGAGAGAGACTGAGAGAGAAAGAGAGAGAGAGACTGAGAGAGAGACAGAGAGAGAGACTGAGTGAGAGAGAGACTGAGAGAGAGAGAGACAGAGAGAGACTGAGAGAGATAGAGAAAGAGATAGAGAGACTGAGAGATAGAGAGAGATAGAGACTGAGAGATAGAGAGAGATAGAGAGAGAGATAGAGAGAGAGACAGAGAGAGAGATAGAGAGAGACGTGTAGGTGAGAGATAGAGAGAGAGATAGAGAGAGAGAGATAGAGAGAGAGAGACAGAGAGAGAGATAGAGAGAGACGTGTAGGTGAGAGATAGAGATAGAGATAGAGAGAGAGAGAGAGAGAGAGAGAGAGAGAGAGAGAGAGAGAGAAGAAAGAGATAGAGAGAGAGAGACTGAGAGATAGAGAGAGAGAGAGAGAGAGAGAGAGAGAGAGAGAGAGAGAGAGAGAGAGAGAGAGAGAGAGAGTGTTTAACTGCCTGTGAGTTTGTATAGAACGTGAGACATGGGTCCAGATGAAAATAGATGAACACCTCGTCCTAATTCTCACAGGTCTACTCCCGATGGAGACTGAACCCCAGCTGCCCAGGATCTCGGAGGCTCTCCTGAACACAACAAAGGTCTCACCACACACACACACACACACACACTCACACACACACACTCACGGCCAGTTTGTGTGCATTAATCCCACTGTGAAATATCTGCTATGTGTAGCTCACGGGCGTAACTTCAAAGCTTCACTCGACCCTTGAACTTGAGCGCGATGAGCTCGGTGATGATATCATCTAAACACAACACACTACACCTCACATGTTCTGGCCTCTTCAATAAACACCGTAATCCGTTTGATCTGCTCCCTCTCTCTCAGTTCTGGTGCAGGAATGCGAGGTCTGTGTGTGTGTGTGTGTGTGTGTGTGTGTGTGAGTGTGTGTGACTGAGAGAGAGAGAAAGGTTTTCAATTCTGGCACATGAGACCAATCCAATCTGCACTCGAGAGCACAACGGCTTCTTTGTGGCACGTGAAGTATCTGCAAGTCTGAGGTGGACTCTCTGCAGGAGCATGGGTATGTGGTGTGTGTGTGTGTGTGTGTGTGTGTGTGTGAGAGAGAGAGAATGTATTCATGCACGTCAACCCTTCAAGCCTTGACTGTGGAAAACACCCAGTTATAAAAACTTACCTAAGCAAAAAATGTTCCTAGTTACTCATGTTTCCTACCGTAGGGGCGAACGATATGAAAGGAATATTGTATCGTGATACTTAAAGCTGCAGTATTGAACTGTTGCCTCTCTATCGCCATCTCTGTTTGAAATATAAAAGTTACTACTTACTTGTATGCAGTGTATATTCGCTCCAAGACTTGATTCGGTACTGCAGCTTTAAAGCCATTTCCGTGATACACGATATTATCACGTTATATAGATAAGAACTTTACAATATATTACAAAACTTTACAACGTAGTACATATGTTGTATAGTAGCTAGTCAAACAAACGACTGCAAAACTTTACAACTTTGTAGTGCGTTGTAAAGTAGTACAGTTTTGTTGCATGCTGTAAAGTTTCGTAGTCTGCTGTACAGGTGTGAAGTTTTGTGGCATGTTGAGAAGTTGTAAAGTTTTGTAGTGTGTTGTACAGATGTAAAAGTATGTAGTATGCTACAGGATTGTAAGGTTTTGTACCATGTTGTAAAGTTTGTAGCATGTAAAGTTTTGTAGTATGTTGTGAAGTATTGTGGAAAGTTGTAAATTGTAACGATTAGTCGTCAATTGTAAAGTTGTGTGGGAAGTTACAAATTGTAACGTTTTGTGGTAAGTTGTAAAGTTTTGTGGCATGTTGAGAAGTTGTAAAGCTTTGTAGTGTGTTGTACAGATGTAAAAGTATGTAGTATGCTACAAGATTGTAAGGTTTTGTACCATGTTGTAAAGTTTGTAGCATGTAAAAATTTTGTAGTATGTTGTAAAGTTTCGTAGTATGCTGTACAGGTGTAAAGTTTTGTAGCATGTTGTGAAGTATTGTGGAAAGTTGTAAATTGTAACGATTAGTCGTCAATTGTAAAGTTGTGTGGGAAGTTACAAATTGTAACGTTTTGTGGTAAGTTGTAAAGTTTTGTGGCATGTTGAGAAGTTGTAAAGCTTTGTAGTGTGTTGTACAGATGTAAAAGTATGTAGTATGCTACAAGATTGTAAGGTTTTGTACCATGTTGTAAAGTTTGTAGCATGTTGTAAAGTTTCGTAGTATGCTGTACAGGTGTAAAGTTTTGTAGCATGTTGTAAAGTATTGTGGAAAGTTGTAAATTGTAACGATTAGTCGTCAATTGTAAAGTTGTGTGGGAAATTATAAATTTTAACGTTTTGTGGTAAGTTGTAAAGCTTTGTAGTAAGTTGTAAAGTTTTGTAGTAAGTTGTAAAGTTTTGTGGCATGTTGAGAAGTTGTAAAGCTTTGTAGTGTGTTGTACAGATGTACACGTATGTAGTATGCTACAAGATTGTAAGGTTTTGTACCATGTTGTAAAGTTTTGTAGTATGTTGTAAAGTTTTGTAGTATGCTGTACAGGTGTAAAGTTTTGTAGCATGTTGTAAAGTATTGTGGAAAGTTGTAAATTGTAACGATTAGTCGTCAATTGTAAAGTTGTGTGGGAAGTTATAAATTTTAACGTTTTGTGGTAAGTTGTAAAGTTTTGTGGTAAGTTGTAAAGCTTTGTGGCATGTTGAAAAGTTGTAAAGTTTTGTAGTGTGTTGTACAGATGTAAAAGTATGTAGTATGCTACATGATTGTAAGGTTTTGTACCATGTTGTAAAGTTTGTAGCATGTAAAGTTTTGTAGTATGCTCTACAGTTGTTAAATTATGTGGTATGTTGTACAGTTGTAAAGTTTGTAGCATGTTGTAAAGTTTTGTGGTGTGTGGAAAGGTTGTAAAGTTTTGTAGTGTGTTTATTTATAATGATATTGATCTCTCTCTCTCTCTCTTTCTCACGCACACACACACACACACACACACACACACACACACACACATTTATTGCTCAATTCAAATTTAACAATTACACCTCTAATCCTTTGAAGGGTGTGTTGTTACCTTTTTTTCTTTAAAATCAATGGAAATAGAAAAAAAAAGAAACAGAAAACATTAAGTGTTATAAGGAGAAATGTGTGTGTGTGTGTGTGTGCACGCACGCGCGTGTGTGTGTCTGTCTGTGTGTGCGCGTTTGTGAGTGTGTGTGTCTGTTTGTGTATGTGTGTGTGCTAGCGTGTGTGTGTGTGTGCTTGTGTGTGTGTGTGTGTGTGTGTGTGTGTGTTGTGGAATTGTGGGTATGCACCACGGAAAGGAATTTTCATTCTGCGGTGAAGTGTAACCTGAAACCAAAGAAAGTAAATAAGGAGTGAGAGGTGAGCATGGAGAGAGACGTCTCAGGGCTTTAAATACCTGGCGTTTAGGTGTACACCTGCATGACCAGCACACACATCACACACCTGGGACTTGTTTTGAATAAAGAAAGAATTTTTTTTTTAAAACAGAGCAGTGGATGAAGAAGGCAGGATGGCAGATAATAAGAAAATAAGAAAGCAGACAGACAGACATCAAGAGAGAGGAGACGAGAGGCATCCCAAACTAAACGTATTATTATATTAAATATAAACGAGTCCCGTCAGGGCCATGTGTGTGGGCGGAGTCTGCATGTTCTCCCCGTGTGTCGGGGTTTCCTCCGGTTTCCTCCCCCAGTCCAAACACATGCATGGTAGTCTGATGGGCGTGTCTAAAGTGTCCGTAGTGTATGAATGTGTGTGTGAGTGTGTATGTGATTGTGCCCTGTGATGGACTGGCACCCTGTCCAGGGTGTAACCCCGCCTTGTGCCCGATGCTCCCTGAGATAGACTCCAGGTTCCCCGTGACCCTGAAAAGGAGTAAGCGGTTGAAGATGGATGGATGGATGGATAAACTCTCAACTTAAAGGGGACCGATTATGCACAATTCACTTTAACGTGGTGTTTGAATGTAAGTGTGTGTCGGCAGTGTGTGTGCACAACCACCCTATGACGGTTCAAATCCACCCAGTCTTTTTATTGTATTCCCTGTAAATCAAAAACAGTGTCTCAAAATGAGTCGTTCACGTTTTCTAGCCAATATGACGTCACGTTGGAACAAGCCCCGCCCACAACTGGTGACGGACTCTGCATTAATACATAGACATGTTTGTTCGAATCATTTTACACCGGTCTGCTTTGTGACCCGGGTCAATACACAGCAGGATTGACTGAAAAGTTGATTCTCAAGAATGGATTCGGTACCGCCCATCTGTGATCCAGCTTCATAGCCCGAAGACGTTAGTATCGCACTTTATGTTTTCTTCCGAACGTGCTTGTTAGCAAATTCCATAATGCTAATGCGGCTAAAGTTACCACGGTCTCTGATTGTATTTACGGTGTCAGTCATACCGGTTCTTCTGATTTGTCGTTTGCCGTAGTATCTGAAGCACGAGCTGTAAAGGCACATCTGTCTTCTGGAAAGGGGGAGGGCCACAGCAGCTCATTTGCATTTAAAGAGACACACATGAGAACTGCGCATTTTTGCTTCCACCTAAAAAGGAGCATTTACAGCGTGGTATAATAAATGATCCGGGGGGTATTTTGAGCTGAAACCTCTTCTCCTCTTTAAACCACAGCGCTGTTGAACTCTAGATTGTGATTGGTCAGAAGGTGTTGATGAGTTTTCTATAAAGGCTTTTCACTTGTTCTAGTACATTATCGTCTCTATAGTAACAGCTCATTCACCGGGACTTTTAGGTTTTGCGAGCGCTATACATACACAACGCTTACATAATAATAAATATATTACGCTATCGTGCTGTTCTTGAGCAAGATAAGGAAGGAGTCTCCAGTATCGGCGCTTTGCAACAGTCCGAGGTAAAGCTGTAACTTTTCCGACATCACGACAGAGAAGTTTACGCTCTTTTTGCGAGATGATGGTGAAGGAACGACTGTTTGCTATTTTAAACAGAAGCAATGTTTTTAAGGCTTAGGTGTTAAAAGATAATATCACCTGATTAATAAATTAATTAGAACACTGATTTACAAATCTGTGGTAACATCCACCATTTAACAGGACATACAGTACAAAAGGTACTGGTTATCGGTTTCATGTGATTGGACCGGGTATTGAATGTTAGATTGGACCGGGTATTGAATGTTAGATTGGACCGGGTATTGAACGTTAGATTGGACCGGATATTGAATGTTAGATTGGACCAGGTATTGAACGTTAGATTGGACCGTGTATTGAATGCTAGATTGGACCGGGTATTGAATGTTAGATTGGACCGTGTATTGAAAGTTAGATTGGACCGTGTATTGAAAGTTAGATTGGACCGGGTATTGAATGTTAGATTGGACCGGGTATTGAATGTTAGATTGGACCGGATATTGATCTCTAGGTCTAACGTTTAAACAGGCGAGGCCTGGGGCTGATTAGGATTTCAGGCCCTGTCTGATCACGAACACACAAACACAAACTGTGTGAGTCTGTAATTAAACACAAAGCAACCAAGCCAAGTAACACTACTGCGTTTTTGATGGAAAACCCGAGTTTCACTGGAGCGAGCTCTTCAGTTTGATCATCATTCTGAACTAAACCAGAGGGAAGAGGAGATTTATCGTTTAGCTGAACTACCTGTAAACATTTTAATACTGATTTATTTATTTCACGTGCAGTCCTGGCGGTTCCTCAGAGAGAACTGCACACTGCTCTAAGCCTGCATTTTATTTGGGTTTTATTAATTTTTTTATTGTTCTCCAGCACGTCGTTTTTGGCCAAGAAATATTAAGTGTCGAATAAAAGCCTTGGCAAAAAATAAAAAATAAAACACAGCAGGTCTTTGGCTGTGAGACAGGCTGTCTGCCTGAAAGGGGAAAAAAACGGTTGTTCTCTCTTTCTCTTTTTACACTTTTCTTCTGTTTCATGTTTACAGACCGAGCATTATTGCGACCGAGATTATTCTAGAGTGAAAGATTTTCCCCCAGATCGAGTACTACATATCTCCCATATCGCAAAGATATTCACGTGCTTTCGCATTATTTGTGCTCTCTCACAAAGATATTTGCGTTCTTTCGTATCATTTGTGCTCTCTCGCAAAAATATTTGCGTTCTTTCGCATTATTTGTGCTCTCTCACAAAGATATTTGAGTGCTTTCGCATTATTTGTGCTCTCTCACAAACATATTCACGTGCTTTTGCATTATTTTTGCTCTCTCACACATATTTGCGTTCTTTCGCATTATTTGTGCTCCCTTACAAAGATATTTGCATTCTTTTGCATTATTTGTGCTCTCTCAAAGATATTTGCATTCTTTTGCATAATTTGTGCTCTCTCACAAAGATATTCACGTGCTTTTGCATTATTTTTGCTCTCTCAAAAATATTTGCATTCTTTCGCATTAATTGTGCTCTCTCACAAAGATATTTGCGTTCTTTCGCATTATTTGTGCTCTCTCACAAAGATATTCAAGTGCTTTCGCATTATTTGTGCTCTCTCACAAAGATATTCACGTGCTTTCGCATTATTTGTGCTCTCCCAAACATATTTGCATTCTTTCACATTAATTGTGCTCTCTTACAAAGATATTTGCATTCTTTCGCATTGTTTGTGCTCTCTCCCACACATATTTGCACTCTCTTGCAATATTTTTTGCATTCCCCTGAGAATATTTTTAAAACCTGTCTTGTTCTCTCGATCAAAACATGTGTGCTCACGAAAGACATATGTCGAGGTATTATGCAAAGTTTCTTGGGTGAATGCACTGGTTTTGCGAGCGATACATTTAGGTATTTGACAATGCCACAGAATCTGCTACGGTACAGTAAGAAACGGTAAAATTAGATTTCGTATCCTACAGTCGATGTGAGAGTAACTTCATTCAGGATCTGGGGTAGGAATACCATTCATTTCTGATTGATGATGACCAATGTTATGGCCAAATCACCTTGCTAGCTTATTAACCTTGCTAGCTTAATTATCATACATTTACATTTATTCATTTACATTTATTCATTTAGCGGACGCTTTTATCCAAAGCGACTTACTAATGAGACACACTCACACACCAATGGTAGCAGAGCTGCATGCAAGGTGCTAGCTTGCCATCGGGGGCAACTTAGGGTTCAGTGTCTTGCCCAAGGACACTTCGGCATGGGATCACCCGGGCCGGGATTCGAACCACCAACCCTACGATTAGTGGATTAGTGGACGACCCGCTCTACCGACTGAGCCACAGCCGCCCATTTAATCAGTTTAACAGTTTATCAGTTTAAACTTTTTTCTACCGTGTACATTTGCATACAAATACATACCAATACTTAATACACTTGATAGTAATCCATTTATGACTGTTGCCATTTTAACGAATGCATCGTTATACCCCTAATTAATATAAACTCGTAACATGGTTTTGTTAAATTATTTATTCCTTCCTCTGATGTCACTCACAATTAAAAGCAGATGAGATCCTCCTACTGACTTTTAAGTCTATATTCAAACAGGATTTTTTTGGCTTTGGTTGCAAAATTTGTGACGCGACTTGGGAAGTTTTAAACCCAACATCACGTGTAGATTTACAGTCTGTGACCCGAAGACACC
>JAFFST010050935.1:12234-36455 GCA_022414735.1 Noturus placidus | reverse complement strand
AACACCTTCATTTACAAATTGCATTTTGTGTTTACTTGTGTTGTCCTTGACTATTGTTTAAATTGGTTTGATGTTCCGAAACACTTAAGTGTGACAAACATGCAAAGGAACAGGAAATGAGGAAGGGGGCAAACACTTTTTCACACCACTGTAATTAGGGGGTCCCCGATTCATCTCGCCATCAGTTTGGAGGTCCTCGGTCTGGAAAACGTTGAAGACCCCTGATGTAGAGGTTAATTCCAAACTGTAGCCCCTCCTCTTACTCTCCAAATAATCTGACCCAGATTACTCAGATTGTAGGGAGGGAGAGTACAAGAGGCGTGGCTCTACTGGAATGTGGAACATTTATTGTAATGTCGCAATTATTTCTGAACGGAAAAACATCACCGCTGTCGTTCAACATGGGTGAGTAGCAAATGAACAGTTTTCATTAAGAACCATCTTCATGTTTGGAGAAAGGAAAACACTGCATTCCAGCATAAGAACCTTATCTGATCTGTGAAGCACGGTGGTGGTAGTGCCATGGTTTGGGCCTGTTTTCCTGCAGAACGACCTGCCATCACTGGTGGAACGATGAATTCTGTATTATACCAGTGGAATCTACAGGAAAATATCAGGACACCTGTCCGTGAACTGAATCTCAAGAAAGTGAGTCATGCAGCAAGACAACGATCCTAAACACACATGTCTCTCTACTCAAGAACGGTTAAAGAAGAATAAAGTGAATGTTTTGGAATGGACGAGTCAAAGTCCTGACCTTAATCCAGTAGACATGTCGTGGAAGAACCTGAAGCAAGCGGAGCGTAAACGAAACGTTTGAAAGTAAACTCATTTTGGGAATTTTGCGAATTTGCGCTCACGTAGAAGAACTCCTTTCAAACCGTGGACCGTTTGCGCAATACTGTACCTCACTTTGTGCACACAGCTATGCAAAATGGCGGGAACTTGGTTGCTTTGGTACTAACAAAGAGTCTGGATCCCTTCTTTGCTCCATGCATTGATAAGGTGTTCCATAATACCAAGCCTTTCCTCGCCATCATGAAACAGGAAACAGGAAGTAATATGAGAAGCTGAAGTGCGCTGTATATTCTAACCTGCTTATATTCTTTACACGGGCGTCTGTGGCTCAGTGGGTAGAGCGGGTGGTCCACTAATCCACTAATCGTGGGGTTGGTGGTTCGAATCCCGGCCCGGGTGATCCCATGCCGAAGTGACCTTGGGCAAGACACTGAACCCTAAGTTGCCCCCGATGGCAAGCTAGCACCTTGCATGCAGCTCTGCTACCATTGGTGTGTGAGTGTGTCTCATTTGTAAGTCACTTGTAAATGTAAAAATGATATTTCTGTAAAGCTGCTTTGAGACAATGTACCATTGTAAAAAGTGCTATATAAATTATTATTATTACTTTCTGGCCAGCCAAAAATGCCCTTTACGAGCATTTCCTAGCCCAGTAAGACTAACTGCCTGTGAAAGGGTTGAGGGTGAGAGGGTTTAAAAGGAACAGTACCTCTAGCCTAGTGCGGTCCACATCACGCGGCAGCTTCAACCTAACTCTGTGCGTCACAGCCAGCATGTCATACGGGTACACCTAGAAACACACACACACACACACACACACACACACACACACACACACACACACACACACACACACACTGTACTGTACTGTTTAATAACTCTTATATCAATGCTTTAACATGCATTAACATCAATCTAATGCTACAAAGGAAATCAAACTCACCTTGTACTCTGAGGAAGATAGAAGAGAATCGAGAATAAAGTCAATACAAACACACACACACACACACACACACACACAGAGAGAGAGAGAGAGATAAAAGGTTGTCAATCTGGTGCATATTTCCACTTTCCAAATTTCAAACCGCCAATCCTACAATTAGTGGACAACCCGCACTACCACGTGCACCCAACTATTATATATTATACTGTACCTCTCATCGCCCCCCAGTTGGAGTCGTGCTCATCCTCTCCAAGATCAGCCGCCTAGAAAGGGCAGACAGAAAAGAAAAAAAAGTCATGAAAACCATCTCCCAGACGTTCCTCTTTCATTTCCTGAGGTCAAAGGTCGCGAATTAATGTAAACACAGGCTTTAACGTCTGATTGACGAGCTGTTATGTCAGCTCCATCGCTAGTTTTTGCTCAACTTCAAACTTTCTCACCGCTCAGTTAAGAAATAACCATGTAAGACAGCACACTGAAATAGACCGTGGGTGCTAAAACTTTCCAAAAGACTTGCTTTCTCAATCCTGAACCTTTGGTACAGGTGCACACGGAAAAAATGTAATGTTAAAAAGGAAGGACAAGCCTACAGTGTGATCCTGCTTGACATATTATGAGAGAAACGCATGTGATTAAGCGAACAAATCTATACTGCAAATAAAACTTTAAAGTTTGTGGGACGTTTTAAAGGCGAGTACGTAATGATGTCACCGGAAATTCATTATCAGTGTCCCGACTCATGTACACCATATACTGACTCACTACTGACTGAACTAGGGAGCTGGATCAGACGCACCCGTTGACTTCGGGACGCTGGAACCGGAAGTGCTAAACCATGCGTTTCCAGGTTTTAGTACTCATTCCTGCAGCACTCTGTACTCATGTACTGCACTCATGTACTGTGACATACTGAAGCAGAGCATGATCAGTACGCAGTATTCCAGCATGATAACGACCCCAAACACACCTCCAAGACCACCACTGCCTTGCTAAAGAAGCTGAGGGTGAAGGTCATGGACTGGCCAAGCATGTCTCCAGACCTAAACCCTATTGAGCATCTGTGGGTTCATCCTCAAACGGAAGGTGGAGGAGCACAAGGTCTCTAACATCCACCAGCGCCGTGATGTCATCATGGAGGAGTGGAAGAGGACTCCAGTGGGAACCTGTGAAGCTCTGGTGAACTCCATGCCCAAGAGGGTTAAGGCAGTGCTGGAAAATAATGGCGTCCACACAAAATATTGACACTTTGGGCCCAACTTGGACATTTTCACTTAGGGGTGTACTCACTTTTGTTGCCAGAGGTTTAGACATTAATGTGTGTGTGTGTGGAGTTATTTTGAGGGGACAGTAAATGTACACTGTTACACAAGCTGTACACTCACTACTTTACATTGTAGCACAGTGTCATTTCTTCAGTGCTGTACATGAAAAGAGATCATCACATATTTACACACATGTGAGGGGTGTACTTACTTCTGTCAGATACTAATATATATATAAAATTATACAGCATTGTAATTGTATTATATTATTAATAGCTATTATTAATATTACTATTTTTTTCTTCTTCTTTTGTTTTCTTCCTTTTTTAATGCGTCATGCTGCACAGTCTCCGGTCCAGTAGGTGGCGGTAATAATACACAAGTCCGTTTGTCGTCCGCTATAAAATCGTACCGGAAGAAGAAGACGCAGCAGTAGGAAGAGAAGAAGAGAAGTAGAAGAAGAAGAAGAAGCAGCTTTAGCTCCAGCTCCAGCTCCAGCAGCAGCAGCGGGAAGCTTCAACACTCCAGCTGAGCGGTTCCTGTGTGTAGAGTGGAGTTAATGGCCGCTACTGGAGGGAAAGATGCTGAAAGCGACCAGCAGAGCAGTACACTCGCTCCAGGAGAAGATGGAGGAATGTGTTCGGCCTGAAAGCGACGAGTCCGGGGAGGACATTTCCGAAGTAAACAGTGATGAATGTGTTATTGCCTCCGAGTTAGAGGCCATGTTTCTGGAGGAAGACATTATTCTCGACGGGTTAGTATTTTATTCTGTTCTATAAACACATTGAGGTATATTCCAACTTAAATAAGCTTTAGTTTTAAAAGAATTATGAATATACATCGTGTACACATGTCTGATGTGGACTCGGACATGGAACGGAAGCCGGATACTTCTTCACCACTCAACAAGCATCGACGTAGGGTGGAGCAGCGGGACCGCACGTCGTCAGGAGACCAGTCCCGTCCCCGGACTCCTCTGAGAGGTTCTGCAAGCAGGAGAAGAACAAGGAGTAAAGGGAACGAGAGAGAGAAAAGGAAATGCAGCGGCACATCCGGAGAGAGATGGAACGACGTCGACGTTCCAGACATAACGCCACAACAGCCCACCTTCAGACCCGCCAATTCACCAGGACCCCAGCTCATACGTTCAGCTATGTACACCGCCATGGAGCTTTTCCAGCTCTTCCTTAGCACCTCTGTTTTACACAGAATCATTCAGAACACGAATGACTTCGGCTCGAGTTGCGGCTCGACCCTCGCCAACTCGTGGACGGATCTGACGCTGGAGGAAATGTTATCTACATGGGTATTGTGAAATGCTCCTCCTTTACCGATTACTGGCGAGGGGGTAAACTCTACAGCTTGCCGTTCCCTAAGCAGGTAATGACCGGGAAGAGGTTCCTCACAATCTGCCAGATCTTCCATCTCAGTAGCGTTGCAGACGATGCTGCTAACGAGGAAAAGAGAGGCACGGCAGCCTTCGATCGTCTCGAGCCGCCAGGAGATCAGGGATGCCTGCAAAAGGAACTATCATCCAGGCCAGGACATCTCCATCGACGAGAGAATGGTTGCCTCTAAAGCCTGCATCGGGATCAAACGGTGCATGAAGAACAAGCCCGTTCCCTGGGGATATAAACTCTTCGTTCTGGCGGACTCCAGGAACGGTTACACCTGGGACTTTTTTATCTACGAGGGAAAGCCCAAGGCAGACAGTGAGAAGGGGTTCGCTTATGACGTGGTCATGGAGCTAATCGACACGAGCTCGCTGGGCACCAGGTACAAGCTCTTCGTTGACTCTTTTTACACAAGTCCTACGCTTTTGCGTGACCTCCTTCAGAAGATGATGTGGTCGTGCGGAACTATCCGGGTGACCAGTTCCGGATTCCCAAAAGGGAAAGACAACGGTCTGGACTCGAAATCGCCCCGTGGCACCATACGTTGGATCAGGAAGGACTCCCTACTCTTTCTTCAGTGGAGAGACATGAGGGACGTCTCCCTGTGTTCGACACAGCACGCGGCACACGGGAAGAACACGGTGCAAAGGAGGGCCAAAGGTCCGGACGGACGCTGGGCGGTGAAGGACATCCCAGTTCCAACAGTGGTGAAGGAGTACAACCAGTACGCACTACATTTCCATTCATGTGGAAATTTATATATATATATATACTGTATATATAACACCTGTACACACGACTACGGTTTACGTTCTGTGAATATTGAAATGTCATTGTAATCTGTCCAAACAGGTGCGCGGGTGGAGTGGACCTCTCGGACGCCCTGATGGGGTATTATAAAATCCTCCACAAGACCCAGAAGTGGTACAAGACGTTCTTTTATCATTTCACGGACATCGCGATCGTGAATCCTCCACATCCTCCACAAAGAACTGGCGAAAGGTAAAGGAGAGGTACCGATGCACCAGAAGGCGTTCAGAGAGACCCTTGCTGAGGAGCTGGCGGACTTTGGGTGTCGCCCTACAGGCAGACCCGTGTGTCCTGTTCCATCCAGAGCACATCACAGGCCGGTGCACATCAGTGGAGACCGCACCGCCGGCCGGCTGAAGTGCAGACACTGCCACGCAAAGACACCGGTCAAGTGCTCGTCCTGTGAAGTGCCGCTGTGCTTCGTCCCCAGTCGTGACTACTACAACGTCTGGCACGTTGCCAAAAACCTGTAAAACTAAGTAAATATATTGTGGAGAAGGAAAAAGTATGTAAATAGCTATATAAACTGCTTTACTTTTCCATAACACTTATGTTTCGAGTCTTTCTTTTGTTTGTTTTAATTGACGGTCGCTCTAAGTGCTACCTTTCGTTAGCGCCCAAAACTATGACTGTACGTTAAAGCGTTCAAGAGTACTAAGCGTGTCTCCATGGTTACCGAGGGTCCTTTTGGCGTCTCCAAAAGGTAATTCTGATTTTGGAAAATACCGGATCGGACCCATGGAATATGTGTAACGTGTGTAAAATCTGAATTTGAACTCTGACTAGGTAAGGCTGTTGTCCTAGTGTGTGTTCAGGTAACAGCTCCCAGTTGTAGTCATCTGCAGGCATCCGTATGCCAAATAAAATGCCTACAAGGCTCGTATGAGGTGCTTGAATTCGGTGTTTTGAAAGCGAAGTGCTGGAAATCCTTGAAAAGGAAATGCTTAAAAAATGCTGGAATCATAAAAGGTCGATTAAATAAGAAATCGCTAAAACCTTTTAGTGTTTCTTTTCCATAGAACACGACTACATCCTTTCAGTCAAAATATAACACCCTGCCGCTGCAGGTACACGTGTCTCTCTCACGGTCTGTCTTTACTGCTTACGAAGCTCTGACGCTGGTGACTCCTTCCGTAAGCTGTTCCTATAGAAACGATAACGTACCAGGACACGCACGTTAATATGAATATAAATCTGTGGTTTGCAGCTGCACTACTCTCAGAGCTGCTGTTCTAGGAAATCCAGCTGTGGTTTAATACAGATCTAGTCTGCGTCTGTGCTCCCTGAGCCGATCGCCATCTTATTTCCGCTTTATTGAGAACGCAGCCGTGTCCTCTCTAACGTACGGGTTATGCAGCCAGACATGACTCTGTGGTACCGAAGAACTACATCTTCAGGACAACCGAGTTACCGCCATCTTATGTCGCGACCCAGATGTGCGATTAGTGTACATCGCCTTGTCCTCACAGCTGGAGCGTCGTCATGACTGACGCAAAGGGTACGTGACTACAGCTGTTACACACACACACACACACACATACACACACACACACACACACACACACACACACACACACATGTGGAGAGAGATTGCAGACAGATGTAGAAACTGGATTTCACATCTCACACCTCATACATCAGGAGAAGTGGACTTTACCTTGTAGATGCCATTGTGCCCGTAGCCTGGGAGTGAAGCAGACTTATTGTAGGGGAAATCTGTAACAGATCGAGGAGAAAAGGAACTTTTTAGATCGGACCTGTGCGAGAAGTGAAATTAGAGCCTGGGGAAAGTGGACTTTTTTCTTGTAACGTGTTTCTTGAAATATTACGTTCTCTTATTATTCTCAGAATCTTGTATAGTGGTCCTGAGATGTTGTCCTAAACAGCCAAGGCTACACGACCGGGTTGCATCTTATACACAAAGAAAGCTCTAATTGATGTGTTTTTGCAGACTTTCTCTCGCTCGCCGGTGTGGATGTGGCACGAGCCTGATCCCTGGCCGGTAGAGTCAAGATGGGAACACTCGGCTCAATAGCGCCCAGCATACAGCGATCTGATTAGCGTATGATGAAAACAAAATGGCTGCCGGTGTGAGCGCTTGCGTTATTGTGCATTCCTGATATTAATTCTGAATTTGACATGCGGCAAGTGTCAATATGTCTACTCGTGTTCATTATCCTGTTCGGATTGTTCAGTCTTTCAAATCACACCACCTGACCTCATGTAAAAATCCCCTCTGTCCTCCACAATGACCTGTGTGTGTATGTGTGTGTGTGTGTGTGTGTGTGTGTGTGTTACTGCTCACTGCTCTGAGAGGGAGTATAATTTACTGAAGGACTGATCACTTCCTGTGTCCTGGGTTAAGTTGTCTGCATTGAGTTTAAGACGCTAAAGGAAGCGCTGATTGGTGGGTTACTCACTGGGCTGAGACATGTCCGTGGGCAGGCTGTGAGTGGAAGTCCTGGGGTCAATGTCCGGCGACTGTCCGTCACTCGGACTCTTCAGAAGCGTCCAACTAGTTCGGGTCTACGGACACACGCAACACAAAGATCTGCATCAGTGTAAAATGTAAGCTTTCTATCTATTTAATAATAATAATAATAATAATAATAATAATAATAATAATAATAATAATAATGAAAATGATACTAGTAAGGATAACAAAAATAATAAATAATACTAATGATTATGATAGTAATGATAATAATAATAGATATTAAAAATGGTTATGATAATGATACTAAGAATAATAAAAATAATGATACTAATAATGATAGGAATTGTGATGATAATAATAATAATAATATTAATAATAATAATAGTTATGAAAATAATGATACTATTAAGGATAATAATAATAATAATAATAATAATAATAATAATAATGGTTATGAAAATAATGATACTATTAAGGATAATACTACTACTATTACTACTACTACTACTACTAATAATAATAATAATAATAATAATAATAATAATGATGATACTATTAAGGATAATAATAATAATAATAATAATAATAATAATAATAATAATAATAATAATAATGGTTATGAAAATAATGATACTATTAAGGATAATAATAATAATAATAATAATAATAATAATAAATACTAATGATTATGATAGTAATGATGATGATGATAATAATAATAATAACTCATAATAAATAATACTTATGACAATAATAACAATTATAATAAATATTAATAATGGTTATGATAATAATGATAACATTAATGATGGATAATAATAATGATATTGATAATAATTATGATATTAATAATAATCATAAATAATGCACAAACAGAGCTCATACCTTTCTGTCCACATCATCTCCATCTTGCCAGGAGGTTCTGGAGGCTGTTAAAAAAAATTGACAATGCACCAATCAGCTATTACAAAACAACAACAGTAAGCGCACGGTCACCCTCGGGGACAAACGGGAAAAGTAGCATGCAACGTGCTTTCACAATAAATGACAAGAAAATACAAATATTACATTTAAATGAAAACGTCACCCACAGAGTTGAATATCACCTACAACACATAACGTCATGAAGGAAAACGCCGAGCTAAGACAAGAAGGATAGTAAAATAAAAAATAAAACACTAGGGGCAAATAAACTCCAATTCAATTCAATAAAAAGTGTCCAAATGACTAGCAAGGACAATCGGATGAGTCATTAAATGACCAACACACAAGTCTAACAGCAATCACTATGGATTACACAGATGTGTTCCAGTGACGAGCCGAGCCCATTACGATGAGTCACACACACAAAGGAAAACACACTGTACAATATCAAAGGCACATGAGCACAACATGAGGTGCTGACTTCAATGGATGGATTGGATGAAGCCATGAAAAGACAAATAAAAGATATAGTTATACAGACAGGCCCATAAGTATTTGGACAGTGACACAGTTCTGGTCACTTTGCCTCAGTACACAATCACAGTGGATTTGAAATGATCACGATGTAGTGTAGACTCTCAGCTTTAATTCAATGCAGTACAAAAAAAACTGCATTAACCGTTTAGGAATTACAGCCATGGAGTCCTTCCATAGCTCGAAAGTGATTGGACAAACTCACATCATCATAAATATTATTTTTAATACTTTGCAGTCACGGTGGCTTAGTGGTTAGCACGTCCGCCTCACACCTCCAGGGTCCGGGGTTCGAGTCCCGCCAGGGTCATGTGTGTGTGGAGTTTGCATGTTCTCCCCGTGTGTCGGGGGTTTCCTCCAGGTACTCCGGTTTCCTCCTCCAGTCCAAACACATGCATGGTAGACTGATTGGCGTGTCTAAAGTGTCCGCAGTGTATGAATGTGAGTGTGAGTGTGTATGTGATTGTGCCCTGTGATGGACTGGCACTCTGTCCAGGGTATAACCCCGCCTTGTGCCCGATGCCTCCTGGGATAGACTCCAGGTTCCCCGTGACCCTGATAAAGGAGTAAGCGGTTGAAGATGGATGGATGGATGGACTTTGCAGTCAACGATGGTCTGAAATCTGGAACCCATGGACTTCAAGTGCTGAGTTTCGTCCTTCACGTTGATGCTTTGCCAGGTCTTTACTATAGCCACCTTTTACAGAGTCTGTCTGCCTTCCTTCTGTATTGTCTTCAGTAAGTGAAAAGCACGCTCAATTGGCTTGCTTTGGCGGTCTGTTTTAGGTCATTATCCATCTGTAATCCATCCGAAGCGCCGTCCTGTCGGTTTTGCTGCATTTGACAGAATCAGAGCAGATCTAGTATAGCTCTATACGCTTCAGAACTGATCCTGCTACGTCTATCAGCAGCACGTCATCAATAAAACACGGTTCCAGGCCGATCGCGTCGTTTTTTTAATCCATCGTGGCGGTGTACGGAGGCAAAGTTATGAAAACTGCGTCTGGATCTGACTGTATATACACCGTGTGTTTCCATATCAGAGCTGATGGCTTGTACAAATCGTCTAATTTCACTTCCAAATACTTCTAAATTCTTTTTTCGTAGGAGTGATGCGTACGGAAACAGTTGTGACATCACAAAGCACGCTGAATGACTTCGCACCAATCACGGCTCGCGTGCGAACGGACTAAAGGATGACGACCAAACGACGGGAGGTAAGAAAATCGCTTCGGCCGTCGCGGTACCGCTAGAATCGGACAGGTCTTGGAATCTTTAATGAATGCAGAGGAATTTTTAGGTTATTTGTTGTAAGGAGTAAAAACGTAACCAGGACGCATCCTGAAGTGTTTTGTGTTCCTTTTATACAACAGTCAATGATTACGTGGCGAAACGTTTCATTATTAAACAATGACACATCGTCATTTTTGAAAACCGTCACGTCCAAAGCGCCGACGCTCTCGACTCGTTCCATTAACGTTTTATAGCAAACGATTTGTCCTACGTCCTGTGAATGAGGCGTTACTATAGAAACGATAACGTGTCAGAACGAGCGCATCGAATATAAACAAACGTGTGATTTGCCCGTATGGGAAATTTAACCGACCAATCAGAATCCGGAATCCGACAGCGCTGTTAAGCACTGAGGGTAGTTCAAGGTGAAATTTCATGTCACTCGTGTTACTTTCCACAAAATCTAGATGCAGTTAGGAATACATAACACAGCCTGAAATGGAAACCCCAGAACCCAAAGCAATGCTCAGAGGTCACCGGGTACCACGGCAACAAGATACCATGATAGCACCGGCGTCATGCGACAGCACAGAGCATGCACAGAGTGATGGTTATAAAGCACGCGATCGAACTGTACCATGCTGTTTGTAGATAGGGGGTTGTCTATAGATATTATCTTTGGCTTTATTATCTGGAATGGAAGACAGAGAGAGAGCATGACAGACGCAGAGAGAGAGAGAGAGAGAAAGAAGAACCATGGGGAAAAAAAAGAAGCATGAGTTAGGAGTTATTGAAGGATGGATCGGAGTCAGGACAGCAGAAAGGCAGTGCCGAGCTGACGAGCATCTGTCGCTGGATTAGAGTGGGAACTTCAGGCTCCTTGTAATGAAGTGCAAATGATCGTGATTATTAGCATGCAACAAAAATCGGCTTTTCACGACGTCACACACGGGATCACAGGTCAAAAACGACATTTTATAACAATATCTTCCTCTTTTAATTAATGCACGTGGAGTCGTAAAGGAATAAAACTCGCTCTGAGGTGTATAGGAATATACTCCGTCTCGAGGTGGTGTGATGAAGCGGCGTTACCACAGTTACCACCTCAGAGCTGATTGTTTTCCTTTAAAGTGCACCTATGATGGATTTGAAACGTGGATCATGGTCTCGTACGATAGATTTACGTGCATCCGACTTTAACGTGCTCGTCATTTAAACTGCAGCGTTACCTTTTTCCCTCCAGTGTCAAACGACTCGTTAAATGATCCGTTCTAAATGATTCATTCGAAACTCCTTTCATCGAGCATACTCTGCTCTGATTGGTCAGACGTCCCAGTCTGTTGTGATTAGTCTACCGCTGTCAGCGAGCAAGAGGCGGGGCTTTTTGTTACAAACCTACGTAGGTTAGAACAGGAAGTAAAGTCTGGAGTCACTAACGAGTCGATTCAGCTGTTCAGAATCGGTTCCTTCTTTGGAAGGCGATGACTCCGTCTGTCGTGCGTTTTGATTTTTGAAACTTTGCAGGGTTTTTACATTCACAAACCGCTACGTATACGACACACTACATGAAGGGAACATCTGAAAATAGATGCGCTTTAACAGCAAGTGTTTCATTCATCGTACTTTATACCACAGCAAATTACAACAGTGTTTGGAAAAGAAAGGAAATGTGTCTTTGGGTAGAATGAAGCGAGAATATTATGTCTAATAAAATATATATATTTTTAAAAATGTAGCTATCTACCCAACGTGTCGGGGCCGATCGGCGGCGTTTAAAGGAAAAGTGAAAAGTGCCGAATGAATTTTTAGATGATGGATTCCTTTAAGAGAACACCGACTGTTATAATCCAATCCAGTCTGCTGAATGAGACCGTGATTTGATTCGAATAAGCGTTAATGTATAAACAATGAGGGGGCGCACGGTGGCTTAGTGGTTAGCACGTCCGCCTCACACCTCCAGGGTCCGGGGTTCGAGTCCCGCCGGGGCCGTGTGTGTGTGGAGTTTGCATGTTCTCCCCATTTGTCGGGGGTTTCCTCCGGGTACTCCGGTTTCCTCCCCCAGTCCAAAGACATGCATGTTAGGCTGATTGGCGTGTCTAAAGTGTCCGTACTGTATGAATGTATGTGATTGTGCCCTGCGATGGACTGGCCAGGGTGTACCCCGCCTTGTGCCCGATGCCCCCTGGGATAGGCTCCAGGTTCCCCGTGACCCTGAAAAGGAGTAAGCGGTAGAAGATGGATGGATGGTATAAACAATGAAGCGTTAGGCTGATTGGCGTGTCTAAAGTGTCCGTACTGTATGAATGTATGTGATTGTGCCCTGCGATGGACTGGCACCCTGTCCAGGGTGTACCCCGCCTTGTACCCGATGCTCCCTGGGATAGGCTCCAGGTTCCCCGTGACCCTGATAAAGGAGTAAGCGGTTGAAGATGGATGGAGGGATGATATAAACAATGAAGCGTAAAATCCCTATAACTCAGGACAAGACGAGGATAAATGAACTAACCGAAAACCGCACTGTTGTTTAAGTCTTTAATAATTGACACAGCATGTCGGTCTCTCTGGTCCATTTCATCTTGAAGCTCGACTGCTTCCAAACAACTGCCTTAAATTAACTAGAGCGCTTTTCAGGAAAATAAATAAATAAATAAATAGAAATATTCGTTTATAACACAACACATGCAACACTTGTTTTTTTTTCTTTCTTTCTTTTTCTTTTTCGTTTTTTTTTTCTCTAAGAGCTGTTTCAGCGTCTGCCAGCACTGGAAACAATACACCATAAAAACCAGCGGGGAAAAGTACAACAGAACAGAAAGGCGTGAACCCGATGGTTGGTTTTTACGGATTCCTGACGGACAGTGACAGTTCGAGCGTGCTTCGAGCTGTAAATACAACCATGAATGTGAAATATATTACAACCCGGCTAACGGCTAACGGCTCGGACTTCAAACGCGGCTTACGGGTGCGGTTCTTCTCATGAGATGTCTGCAAAAACGCTCCGAAACTGCAGACAGACCCCGCGTTCCAATCTGAACGGAGATATAAACCCAAGAAATGTTTTGGAGGGTTGTGCAACCTGGTTGCATAAGTATGTACACCCTTTATAATACTAATATATTGTCCAAGCACCTTTTTGCATGTAATTTATCACTGTGTTTCTGGGTAAGAGTCTAGCAACTGGCACATCTTCACTCTTCCTAACAAAAATGCCATTCCACGGGTTGTCAAAAGGATTTAGATCCAGGCTTTTCTCCCAAAGCCGTCCGTTTGTTGGCTTGAATTTGATGGTTATCGTGCTGGAAGGTGAAATCTTTCTTCGTCTTCAGCTGTCTAAGACAGACCTGCAGCTTTAATGCCAAAATAGATTGGTATTTGGAGCCATCCATGATTCTCTCCATGTTGACTAGAGCCCAAGTCCCAGCTGAAGAGAATATTTATCTCAATTATACAACTGAGCAGCTGAGGGTTAAGGGTCTTGCTCAAGGGCCCGGCAGTGGATTTGAACTCACGACCTTCTGCTGCTTATTTTATTAGTGACATAAAAATCATAGTCATAATAAACAATATAGTCATGTTCAGGATCAGAAATATATCTGCTGCTAGGTCCTTAAGTGTATAAATAACTCACTTGTAGCACAAAACCTGATACAAACCCTATATACTGAATAATACTGTCATTAACGCGTCTGAGTAAACGGTAAGACAGTCATAAGGCAGTGTTGTGAGGGTGCAGGAGCGAGGCAGGCCTACCTGGGATGTGGAAATGCTTAGGTGCAGCCACGTATGTAGAGGACGGAGATTTGCCATCAGAGTAGGTGGAGATGCTCGGGGTGCTACGACCACTTTCACTGCCTCCGGGGGGGGGAAAGGGGGAGGGCAGATAAACACACAGAGGGGATTGGGGACGGGATGTGAGAGAGCAGAGTTACGCTGTGTTGCTTCGTACATCATCATTACAGTCACGCCTCATGAGCCAAGCAGCTAAAGCTAAGCGCAGGACCACACTGATGTGTATTACGGTTTAGCGCACGAGTGTCAAACTCACCTGAACCCCTTCGACCTAAACGATTTGACTTTGTAGTGGACCCGTCAACAGCTCCTCTTAAATGTGTCCGAGTTCATAGAGACGTCGTTTAGTTTTCTAATAAAGACTCACTCGTCCCGACACGTTTGTGTCCGAAGCCCGAGTTTACAGCACTGGGTTTATTGCTATGTCTTTCTCCCTAGTGGAATAACAAAGAACCGTTTCCATTCACGTTCAAGCCACAAGACGATTTTAATTAGAACGCAGATTCTGAGTTCGTTCGGTGGGCCGGATCAGAACCTTCTCGGACCGATCGAACATGTGCAGAGTGAACCCTTATAATACTCACGAGACCACAGAGAACGCACCGCGTCGTTAGCAGGCTGGATCATGAGGTCATGAGGTAGGAAGCACTTTTTTATAAACACTTGAAGAAAGGAGAGAGAGAAAACAAGAAAGAGAGAGAAAGGAAGGAGAAGAAAGGAGAGAGAGAGGAAGGAGAAGAAAGGAGAGAGAGAGGGGCGTGTACTGCTTGTGAAAGCATGTAGAACTTGACTGTAAAGTGTTGGCTCACTCGCTCTCTCTCTCTCTCTCTCTCTGTCTCTCTATCTGTCTCTCTCTCTCTCACTCTCTGTCTCTCTCTCTCTCACACACACACACATAGAAAGTGCACAATGTGCTAATAAACACTGTTCCACTCCACACACATGCACATGATAGGGAATGCGGTTAGTAAACGTATTCAGTCACGTCGAACGTCTTTTGATTTGTCCTTTCACAACTAGCAATGCTGGTGAAGCTGAAGGAGCTTCTTAAAGTTCCCGAAGACGACATTATTACACAACTCTCGAATTTAAAAAAGCTACAAAGCCATAACACAGTGCTTAAACATCCCTGTCGGTACAACTGATTCCATAAGATTCAGGCGGGAAAATTCGCGAAACCACAAACGAATCGTCCCTGGACGAGATTTCACACCACACGCTCAGACCAGTGATGAACAAAATGCCACTCTTTTTTTAGCAATAATTCAGCTAAGGAATCCCAAGAACACCATAAGCACCGTGAAGCACGGTGGTGGGAGCGTCGTGACATGGGGCCGCACACTGCACTGGAGAATACACCCAAAATAACTCGAGAAAGCCTCGCAAGGTCTAGCCAGTTTCCTGACTCGAATCATCCCAGTGTAAAAGTCTGGAGGATTTTGAAATTGTGAGTTCATCAGAGGAATCTCGGGGATCTAAAGACCATCTGCCAAGAGGAATGGACCTAAATTCAACCACGATGTTTACATAAAGCTAATTTCTTCATACCAAATCTACAAATGTTGATCCTTTGTGGTGTTTGAATAACCCCCCCCCCCACCCCATCAGATTTCTTTGTTCATGCGTACGAATTGTTAATAGATTAATAAATCCTACAAAATCTACAGCGCTCCGAAGACAATCAGTACGTTTACATGGACAACGACGATCCGATATGAACCCGATTAAGACGATACTCTGATTAAGACACTCGCATGTAAACAGAGATTATTGATGACCTTAATCTGACTAAAGTCATACTTGAAGTAAACACAAATGGAATGAAGATGTGTGGCGTATCACACTATCGACATTACCGACGTGTATTACAGTCATGTACACACCTTAATCACACTATTAACGTCGTGTGGGAGTTTTCACCGCATTGTGAGACAGGACACGTACACACCCGGCAGCGCTCAACCGATAGACGGCAAACAAGAGAGCACGGCTGCGTCCCAAACCGCGTACTTAACCACTATACAGTAGGAGAAATACTTGCATCTCAGCTACTTTATAGACCATAAGTACTTGGTTTGGGACGCAGCCCACGGCTTCAAGTAGTCGTCTATTTGCACGTACAGCATGACAAATAATTAACCGCACTTGAAACGTTCATAAAATTAAAAATGAATTACCCAAAACTGTATACGGTTCCATAACGAAGACCAACTGTACGCCGATACGTGAAATTCTGGAAGGACGGCGTGGCGTGAGGACGTAATGATGAGTGATATGTTTTATAAAATGTAAAACCTGAACATGAAAGGAGTATTCTAAAAGTGACTCATGTAAACACCTTAATCAGAATATTGTCTTATTCAGAATAAGGTCAGTAATTAGATTACTGCTGTCCAGGTGTTTGTGGTGAGAAACACTGTGGCTCAGTCAGTAGAGCGGGTTGTTCACTAATCGTAGGGTTGGTGGTTCGATTCCCGCCCTGGATGACTCCACATGCCCAAGTGCACTTGGGCAAGACACTGAACCCAGAGTTGCCCCTGATGGCAAGTTAGCACCTTGCATGGCAGCTCTGCTACCATTGGTGTGTGTGTGAATGTGTGAATGAGACACAGTGTAATGCGCTTTGGATAAAAGCGCTATATAAGTGCGCCATTTAGAACATCTGAACTCACATCCCTACTGACTGTCGAGTTAACGTATGTGGCTCCACACCCAATACATGATCTAAAAAAACAAACCAAAACACGTCGCTCACTTAAGACATGGTTAAACCCAGAATCAAGCCAAATGGAACCCAGACCCCAAATTATGATTCCTTCACCATGCCCTTTAATCTTCTCCCGAGACCTTCATTTCACCCCTCGAGGGGTTGAGAGTCCGGAGTAATCCCTTTCCCAGATCTCTAGACAACTGTGCTTCAGATGAGAGAAACCTCTGTATTCCCTAACTGGCAAAGAGCCTCGAGTCTGAGCTGGAATTCCCTTGAATCATGAGATTAAACATTAGAGGACAAACCAACAGCACAAGACAAATCGCAGGCAGTTACACATCAGGTGCAATCTAACAACATCGCACAACACTGTCGGGCACAAATAACACACTCGCACTAGGATATGTGTTCAGACTGCGGTACGATACGGATTGTAATGCTCCAGATCATTCTAGTGCGGTCGTTACAGTATAGAGGTGACACACACTCATACACACACACACACACACACACACACACAACAGTTCCATGCAACACCACAGTGCATGACGTTAAAATATACAGTCTGTACACACACCAGATCTGCCAACCCTGAATTATGAGGAAAAAAACTTGTCTGCTTCAATTGAGTAAAGACAAACAAACAAAACCGTGTCATTGGTAAAAGGGGGCGGGGCTTCCAGGGAAATATCAATTAATATCGGAATGTTATAAACAGATACACAATTTTCAATCATCCATCAATCTATCATTGTCAAGATGACTTGCGGCGGTCACGCTAGATTTTCAGTATGCGGAGACCGCTGCGAATATGGGCGTTGGCCGGATATGACATCGCACGCCAATGTTAAAACATATAATATGTTCCTGTAAGTAGCGACATCGCAATCCAGGCAACTTCTCTTTGGGTGTTGATTTTATATTCATTTACAACTGTGTTATAATCGGTGCTTCTTAAATCTTGGATTTTCCGAAGAGGTCACGCCGTGACGTGTCGATCTTCTATTGGTCACACGTAGTCGCAAATTGATTCGCAGGTCGGAGTTGACCAAAATGCGAAACTTACTCTGCGTGGATCTTGCCTTTCTGGTTTCCAGCTTTCGCATGCGTATGAGTGTACAGTCTAGTCTAGTCTAGTGTGAGCGCTCGTTTTATTTGTTGGTGATAAGTCATATCGGCGTACTCAGATGTTAAAATGTGGATCTTCTACACAAAAAGAATAAAGGTTGGCAGGTCTGAGACACAATAACAACAAGCAGAAACAAACCAAACGGTCCACGGAGTTAACCCTGGGGTACACCTATAGTACAATCCCACAGGACTGGATAACACTCATTAGAGATCATGAAAAGTCCAGGGCTTTACCGTAAGGAGGCAAATTGAGCTGCAGGTCTGTCCTAGGTTTAGTTTTTTCCTGTTTGAATTCTGTCTCAGTTCCTGTTTGGGGAAGGCGGGCGAAGGACAAGGAAGTAGTTTCATATCTCAGTGTGTGTGTGTGTGTGTGTGTTTTATTGAATCAAAAGAAGATATCTATGCCTTAAACAAATAGAGCAGTGACATTTCACACTCATTAGTGTTCATGTGGAGAGCACATGTGGTTCCATGCATGACCGTGATATTAGTCGGTTTTAGCGAGCACACGAGGCCGAGCCATATACCTCTGAAGTATGGGATGTAGTTGTGCTGTTGGAGCATGGCCAAGGTGGTGGGGTTCAGGGAAAGACTCTGTGGGGTACTTCTACCACAACTATTGCAGAACAAGGGGAGTGAAGACGAGTCTTTGGGTGTCCCCTGGCCAGAATATCGGCCCGTGGGTAACACGTTGGAATTCCTTGGTTGTAGGGTGTACCTACTGCTCTCATATTGTTCTGAACAAGGAGTCCAACACCAGCCAGGAGTAGAAGGGCAGTAAAATAAAGTCAGTGATTACCAAGTATGGTTTAAAAATAAGGGAAATGATGTGTACTTGGGCTACGTTCACATGTGACACAAATTGTATTATGCCTTAAAGTGATCTGTGTTCACACAGAAAAAAAAATCTCATGTATGACCCCGGATCTGATACATAACTGACCCCGGATCTGATACATAACTGACCCCGGATCTGATACATAACTGACCCCGGATCTGATACATGTCTGACCCTGGCTCTGATACATGTCTGACCCCGGCTCTGATACATGTCTGATCCCGGATCTGATACATGTCTGACCCCGGCTCTGATACATGTCTGACCCCGGATCTGATACATAACTGACCCCGGATCTGATACATAACTGACCCCGGATCTGATACATAACTGACCCCGGATCTGATACATAACTGAACCCGGATCTGATACATGTCTGACCCCGGCTCTGATACATGTCTGACCCCGGATCTGATACATGTCTGACCCCGGCTCTGATACATGTCTGACCCCGGATCTGATACATGTCTGACCCCGGCTCTGATACATGTCTGACCCCGGATCTGATTACCTAACGCGCTTTAATAAGCATATCGTGGTCATCACTGGCGTCATTGTCGTGAACAATGGAGGACAGCGAGTGCGGTGACTACATTCAGTGGAAGGATGGGGAAATAGATGACTGACTTGGGGATATTTGGGAAAATACATTAAATCGACTGAGACAGAGTAGTATTTGAAAGAATTGCGGAAGTAATAACAAAGCAGAGGAAGAAACGAACACGGCTACAATGCCAAAGAAAAAGAAACAGCCTTAAGTGAATGAACGTACTGATTAGTGTTTGTAGAATTGGGTCATGAATGTGAAGGTAGCCGTGTATTTTTTTTGCGATTGTCAGATATTAAAAGAATCAATACAAAATATCAGTAAAAAACACAGTAAGGTTCCAATCTACAGGTAAACGTCATAAAAACGGTACTTTAGCACTACGGACATAAAGACGTACCTGGTCTGCTGTAGGTTTGAGGAGAGCGGGACGGTGTATAGCGGCCGTAACCGCCCAGAGAGCTATTAGAGCTGGGGCTGGAGGGTCTTCTCTGACGGGGGGATTTTTCCCCATCTCCCTAAAAAAACCCCAAAAAACGTATATTGAGCTGTCACACCATTATTTTTCCAACGACACTAAACACATTTAAAAAATAAATAAATAAGCAGAACAAAACATGGCTTTAAACCATCACATATGTTCCAAATTTAGACAAGATAAGTCACAGAACGTGGACTGTGAGAATGAAACGAGTGATGAGTAATTAAATCCATTTATCCTGTGATAAATGACTAGAGGACGGACGATACAACATGCGACCTCCATTCTAGCTGCACGGAAACACAACGAGACAACATTATGCGCTCCGTGTTTCTCCTCAGGCTTCATCAGGAAAGCAGTACTGTACCTCTGTCGGAGTCGGAGTGAGGAACTGCGGGGACTGCGGACGGAGAAAGCAGGGGAATGAGATGAGGTTATGCAGCAGGACTCATGACGTTAAATGAAATTAGCATGAGTAGGGTAAGAAGTACTGGTGAGTTCATTTCAAATACCAGCCGCTGATATTTGCTCTTTTTTCATGGCGGGCGCTACACAACACACGTGACAAGCATGACATTCCTTCTAACGTTGCGTGAAAATCAATATCATCGTACGAGATCGCCGCACATCAGTACGACATCGCCGCACATCAGTACGACATCGCCGCACATCAGTACGACATCGCCGCACATCAGTACGAGATCGCCGCACATCAGTACGAGATCGCCGCACATCAGTACGACATCGCCGCACATCAGTACGAGATCGCCGCACATCAGTACGACATCGCCGCACATCAGTACGAGATCGCCGCACATCAGTACGACATCGCCGCACATCAGTACGACATCGGCGTACATCAGAGAGAGAAAGAGAGGGGGAGAGAGAAAGAGAGGGAGAGAGAGAGAGAGAAAGAGAGAGAAAGAGAGAGAGAAAGAAAGAGAGACAGAGAGAGAGAGGGGGAGAGAGAAAGAGAGAGAGAGACAGAGAGAGAGAAAGAGAGAGAGAAAGAAAGAGAGACAGAGAGAGAGAGAGAGGGGGAGAGAGAGAGAGAGAAAGAGAGAGAGAGAGAGAAAGAGAGGGAGAGAAAGAGAGAGAGAGAGAGAGAGAAAGAGAGAAAGAGAGAAAGAGAGGGAGAGAGAGAGAAGGGGAGAGAGAAAGAGAGAGAGAGAGAAAGAGAGAGAGAGAGAGGGAAAGAGAGAGAGAATTTATTATTATTTATTTATTTGTTTGTTTGTTTATTTATTTATTTGTGCGTTGCATTTTCCGCCGTAATAAAAATGAAGTACGCCCATCAATATCTATTTGCTGTATTTTGGACATTATCAGCCTGAAACACAAACAGGACCCAGCGGTGAACTCACTGGTCCCCGTGGTGTAAGAGGAATAATCGATTCCGGTCCGCTTCACATCGTGGCCGCGTGACCACCTCGGGGTGTGCACTATTCTCTTCATTCAGTGATCAATCCGCCAATAATCCTGCACTAATACCCGAATTCATACGCACTTAATCATGAACTAATGGGAAGATAGTAATAATAATAATAATAATAATAATAATAATAATAATAATAAATTCAGCCCTGTAAACTGAAGACATGGTTGTTTTTACATTGAACAATCACTGGCAGACATGAATGATGGTGCTGGGAGGATGTGTGTGTGTGTGTGTGTGTGTGTGTGTGTTCATGATGTGTGTGTACCTCTACATAGGTCCTGTCCTCTGCCGGGTAGCTGACATAAGGCGAGTATGAAAGCATGTCGGGCCTGTCGATGTTATAGATGGCCTTTATCTTAGGAAGAGCTGCGAGGTCTTTATAATCCAGCAACTCATCGCCCAGCTTTGCCTGCGGATGTCATCACAGATCAGATTTTAGATCAAACTGCTTCAACTGTAAAATGCCCTCTGACTCTTTGACGCCCCCCCCCTCCCCCCCCCTCCCTCCCTCCCCCTCACGTGGCTAACGCCCGGGTGTGTTTTAAAAAGGAACTCGGATCGAATAGCGTCGTACATAGATGACTCTGCTCGGAGATCCAGACGCACTGGATGGAGGAACCGAAGTGATGCTCTCGGAGGACGTCCTGGTCACCTGGCGAGAGATAGACAGAAAGTCAGCGAGACAGTTTTCTAGTCTGGATAGGATTTAAAGAAGCAGCGAATCTTAACGGGAAACAATAATGCAATAAATAACGCATCATCGCGTCTCCTTATTACTCGCACCTCCATACTGGAAGAGTATTAGAGTCAAAGTCATAACCGAATACACAGGATATAGAAATAATAATAATAATAATAATAATAATAATCATCGTTTTAATAATAAATATACGCTTTATATTAAACGTGCCTTACGTACGAGATTCACTATAAACAATAACGCAATACATCTCTGGAATAAAAATCCAGCGAGTATGTTTTTTATTTAAAAAGAAATACGTCATTACGCTAGCGTTACGCTAGCGTTCGTAATGTTCACCAGAACACTAAAAAGAAAAGATATTTTACATCACAACAAAGGTATTAACAAGAAGCGTGTGACGTGACGTGGATGTAAACGTGGGGCGACTGAAATACTATGAAGTCACACACACACAATAAACATCAAGCCGTCAGAAATGCTAACGATCGCTGGTACCGTACACAGCCGTAAGTACTAGTACATTAGTATGGCGTTACAAGGCACCGCTCTGCACCACGACACTGTAAATACACTACACAACAGGACGAGTGCGGTGAGAGCCGTGAGTCCCTAATCACGTGATCATAACGGGGTGGGGGTGGAGGGTGCGGAAGCACACAGTGGCCCGGCAGCTCCGAGTTTTGCCCCGATACAGATGCAGAGTGCGCTAAAGCTGAAAGCGGGTCGGGAGGTAAACCCATGCAGGGAAAGAAGGGGTGCACGTCACAAACCTGCTGCTCAGGTACACTCAGAATCCTGTCATTGAGCTGTATCCGCACATGTTTCTGCAGGAAGAGGGGTGTTACAATAAAGCCGGATCACAGCCCTACTAGCACTTTAGGACTTCTTTAGGAGTTCTCCTGAGGGGGAAAAGCTGAGGCCCTGGACCTTCTCAGTGAGGCATCGATTTAACACTTCCGCTCATTATGGAGGAGGGGGAAGGGTCGAGGGATATTATTCAGTATGTGAGAGAAAGCTGAGGTGTTGTGGTGTCTCCTACCTTACTTTTCTCCTCCATTCGAACTGCCTGTCTGCAAGCAGGGTGCCACATGGAAGAACCTGTACAAGACCGAGAAACAAGGAAAGAGAACAAAGTATCATTAGCATTAACAGTCGTATTAATCTGTTTATTAATCACAAATCATCTTAGTATGGTTCATATCCGACGATGAGCTGAATGAAAACCTTTGATGCGGGCGTTTATCAGTTTTCTGTACCGCTCATCCCAGACAGGGTCACGGCGGAACTTGAAAGCTCCTCAGAATATCGCAGTTTGCTTAATCTGCGCTCGTGAAATCATGAATTCCTGGAGGGACTGGGTTTATCGTACAGGACGGCTGAAAACTCGGCATTTCTATTAGGAAACCATTAATGCTAATAATAATTAGTCTTTATTAATCACGTATACATTACAGCACAGTGAAATTCTTTTCTTCGCATATGTTGTGAGGTTGTGAGGCAGGGTCAGCCATGATACAGCGCCCAAGGGGGTTAAGGGCCTTGATCAAGGGCCCAACAGTGGCAGCTTGGCAGTGCTGGGGCTTGAACCCCCCGACCTTCTGATCAGTCACCCAGAGCCTTAGCCGCTAAGCCACCACTGCGCCGTTATCTCATTATCATTATCATTATGATGGTGAGGTATTGAGGTAAGAACCTGGTCCAATCCGAGATCAGATCTACGAGGTATGTCACTCAGTGTCATCCAAATCAGCTTTGTTAGCAGCAACGTATCTAACATGACGCTAACAGTTGAGAGATATTTTTCTGTATTCTGTTCCTTAGCCGTTCTAGGACATCGGTACCAGATGGATGAAGGAGTGTAATGAACGCGTACAGTGACTCAGCAGTTTTACAGTAACTCAGCAGTGTTCTATCTATCTATCTATCTATCTATCTATCTATCTATCTATCTATCTATCTATCTATCTATCTGTCTGTCTATCTATCTATCTATCCTTCTATCTATCTATCAGATATCAAACATAAACAAGCGCCGCTTAGCATCCCCGGCTAAGGCTAACCATACTGGCTTCCAACAAACATAGGCATTCAGCAAGCACTCAGACAGACCTTTCAAACAAAGAACAATAACGCGCAAAGTGCTCTTAGCATCGAGGGGTTTAAATACCCAACATAATCAAACCAATCACGACACAGCTGGGATATCATCACCGAATCCAACCAATCCAAAACAATTAGTCACGTGTCTA